>JAOXYD010145333.1:0-10635 GCA_028565735.1 Pinacopodium congolense
CTAAAGATTAGAAGGATTTTCAACAAATAAAATGCAACTCTTTGAGTAATTTTGTGACGTCTTTTAAGGAATTAACCTTGTTCAAAGAAAAAGCACTGAAATTAACCCCAAAAACAAAAAAATAAGAATAATTACTTAATTAGTTAAATACGTAAGCAGAAATACTCCTCTGATTTTGAATCTTTTGTATGTGTATATAAAATAAAAATAAAAAGAAAGAAAAGAAATAGAATAAAGCACATGTATGTGAGATTTGAAAGTATGCGTGAGACACAATAATCAGTTGAGTTACTGTGACACAGTTGAGTAACCGGGGGTTGTTCACGAAAAAAATGTTCACCTTCGCGTAAAAAGACTAAAGTGACCTCTCAATTATTCTGCTTACGAATTTAATTAATTAGGTGATTTATTCAATTTATTTTTAATTTTTGTTTTAAAGGATGTGGAAATGTTATCAATCCTATAATATTTCCATGTGTCAAAATCTTTGAAGAATCAAGAAAGCATTTTTAATAATTGCGGCATTAATTTTGAATTGATTTTTCCTATCTTTATATCCTACGATGAACTTGATGATGAAATAATTTACTTAAGGATAAGCAAAAGCTTAAGTGTGGGGCAATTGTTAGGGGTCAAATTGATATTTAATGGTTAATTTGTTGAATTATAACCCCTAATTCAGTGCTTAATTGTTAGATTGATATCTTATTATGTTTATTTTGCATAATGGAACTTAATGATGAAGATTGGAGTAAAAACATAAAGAAATTTCTCTTGGTTTTGTCCATAAACAGCCCTCTAGCAGGGTGCCGTTATATAAAGAACAAGGGGTTATTTGTTGCTACAGAATTTGAGCAACAACGACACCCTCTCAGGGTGTCGTTGCTGAGTGATAGAGTGCCATTACTCCCTAAGTTAACAATTTCAGCTCCAAGTCTTCCAGATTTCCACCCTTGAAGTGTTCCTAATTAATGCCAATGTCTACTAGCACATGGGGAGATCGAGGATCAGATCTGTCATTAGAGAAAGAGTCTTCTTCTCACATTTTTATAGTTTTTCCTTAGTTCTAAGCTTTTCCTTAGTTTTGAACATTGGAGGTTGTTGTTAAGACTTATATATGAGTCTAGGAATCATCTAAGGGGGTTTCTAAACTCAGATTATATCTCATTTAGTTCCATTTTTTTGGATTAATCAAGGTTAATATTTTTAGGCATACATTTTTTAATATTCTTGATTTTTTTGCAAGATATGGATGAAATAGAGCTTGGCTAGAGTTCATATTCAAGTTAGGAGTTCAGATTCAAGTTGGGAGTTCAAGAAACATCTAGAAGTCTTTTTGAGATTTGTTGTAACATCTAAACTTTATTTTTAAGCTCGCAATTTTAGATCTATCAAAGTATGTTGTATAAATTGCATATCTTATATGTTTTGATGCAAATTTGTGGCTAATCTTTTCTATTGCTATGGATTGATGTTTTGATGATTTGAAAGACTTTTAAGGCATGTTTAAATGTCTGTATTTTGCTTGCTAAAGGTTTGAAAGAACAATTTTAAGCTGGACTTAAGATTAGTGTTTAAGATAGTTTAAGCATGAGAAATCATCTTAAATTGTTTGAAAGATCAATAAGCAACAAAAATTAATCCTTGCGTAACCAAACCTTATTTTTTTTTGTGAAATTTGGAGTTCTGGGATTAATTTTCCAAAACTTAACTTCTCGAAATTAAAGCCCATTTACTTGATTTTAAAACATAACAAAACTTTAGACAAGATTAAATGGAGAAAAAGCAAAGTCTTAACCATAGCTTTGCTTTATTTTTGTGAAGGACTTTAATCAGACTTCAAATTCTATTTAAGGCTTAATTAAATCAGCAATAATCTAATTCATAGATAACTTACACATCTGGTAATTTTTTGAATTTTTTAGAAGCAATTAAAAATCAATTTTGAAGTCTTTAAGCCAATGTAGTCTAGTTTATGTCATTTTCCAATTTTTAATCAAATTATCTAGATTTTCCCTCAATAATTGTAATCTGATCAGCCTAGTAATTAAGCGACAATTTTCTCGTGGGTTCAACACTTGAAGTCTAAAAATTACTCCACTTTATTACTTTTACGATAGGTGCCCTTGTGATAGGTGCACTTGCCTAACCAAAGTAAGATCATTTCAAAATCACCTAAAGTTTTAAAGTCACCTAACCAACGCAATAGTGTGAAAGAAAATTTTCAAGAAACCTTTAAAAAGTCAATAACAATGGATGCAAAAATGAAGACTAATGTTTTCATTATGTTTCCTATATTTGTCTCCACTCTTGTGCTTTATTTCTTTCTTCTGTGACCATATAAAATATATTATTAGCAACGGGAAGGACAAGCATAAAAAGATACTTTAGATGATGACAAAATACTCTCTCAAATTAGTACATTACAAAAGTTGCTTAAAGGATGAGAATGATTACACCACAAAAATCACAGAAGGAGAGAAACCATAAAGGAGAGAATGTGGAGACCCAAGAGGTGATTGGTTATTTTCAAAAGAAAAGAAAAGAAAAGCAAATAATGAAAGAGAGAAACAACTACATAGGTTGGAAATGAGGAAAGACTTTGATGGCAAGGGAGAAGTCAAAAAAGGGGAATTTATTAGGGATTATGGAAGGAAAGATTATATTAATCCTTAAATCAAATGAAGAAGACAAACCAAATTTTCTAAGGAAATATGTGAGGGAGACGACTTTTGTTTTTCTTTTCTGGAGGTTGTTGAAAGTTTAAGGCACTTACAATTTACAAATGAGTAGGGAAAGGACAAAAGGCACTTGGTTGGAGGGCCTTAGTTCAAACCATAGATCCAAAGACTAACAAAATTTTAATACATTTTTATTTTTCCTTTCTTTTTTTTTTCTAACTTTTAGTCATTTCTAGATTTTATCTTTTTTTAATTATGAGCCCTAAAATTTTTTTATTCTCTACAAATTAAAAGAAAGAAGATTATACAAGAATTTGAAAATATTCAAATTTCCCTTAAGAATTCTCTTTTCTATTTACCAAATTTCTTTAAAATTTTATAAAAATCCTAATAAACCTATTAGAGAAAATTTTTAAAAAGAATTAAATGCAAAAATCACATTTTAAAAAAAGTAACAAATAGAAATTAATGAAACTTTATTATTGATGAATATATGCAATTTGCATGTAATTAAGACTAATTAGGAATTAAAACAAAAAAATTTGAAAATAATACAAAAAAAATTAAACCTAATATAGTGAAATATGATATAAATTAATAATGATAAAATGTAAATGGAAATAAATTAAAATTATTTTAATATTACTACAGAAGAGTTCATTTAAATTAAATTTGATGGAATAAAATTACATTTAAAAATTTTTAAGCAAAATTAACACCTTCTTTGATAAAATTATCAATTGCTTTATTAGGTCTTTAAATTTTACTTTGGTTTTATGATTTACAATAAAAAAGGGTCTTATATGTGTTATCTTAATGCAAATTTGACCCATTTGCATAGAAATGTTAAGCAAATTTTCTTTGGTTGATATCTACAAAGAAATTCTTTAAAACATCCACTAAATCTTGATGTCATAGAATATCAGACAACAACCTAACCATTGTAATTATAGTCATAAAAATAAGTAGCATAATTGTAGATTATATACGCAATGTTTTGATCCCTCAATGACATATAAGAGGGGAGGGGTAAATTAGGTGCTCTAAAATTTATAAGTCTTTTGATATCTAAAACTATCTTCTTAATAAAAATGAAAAAATTAAATAATTCAACTAAAAATAGTATAAATTGAAATCATACTAACTTAAAAAGTAAAATAGATAATGCAAGAGGTATAGAAAACAATTTATAGTGATTCGGTGTATAACTTTATGCCTATGTCTACTCCACAACACCTTATTAGGAGTTCTACTATTAATGATGTCACTTTTACAACAATGTCTTTTTTAACGAGCTATAGTTTAAACCCTTACAATTTCTCTATCTCATAACTAACACTTCCTCAATAATAAAATTTCAAAATTTTCTCACATCATTCAAACAAAATTTTTAAAAGGAGCTCTCAACTAGACTATAACGTATGCATCAGAACACACCAAAACACTACCAGACTTCATAAGCAAGCAATCAAAATGACTCAAAACACATGCCTGTGTGTTTCTTCACACTTATATTCCTTAAATATAACCTAATGCACTTATTTTTAGTGAAACTTTGTCCAACTAGCCATTTATAGCCATAGAGTGTCATTAAAAACCATTTATCTCATTTTACCATTGAGAAAATAGTTATTTCTATTCTTTTTTTTTGAAGAACTAGTTGATCATTCTTATGCATTGGTTGATTAGTGTTCCTATGGGTCGACTAGTCTAAGATAAATTCGTACACTAATTGATTGGTTCATGCACATGAATCGACCAAACTAGTCAATCACCATTGATCACTAATCTTACGCTAGATTGGTTCTTAACAAAGCTAACACATTTAAATACATAGATCTCACCCCTAAAACAATTTAAAATACTCAAAACATTCTTTAACACACATATTGGTCAAAAAATTCCTTAATTTTTTTTATATAAGAGCATCATTTTAAAAAAAAATTTCACAAAACTCCTCTTGATTATACGACCTATATGCAACATAATAAGTATGTATATAATGATGCATGAATAAAGCTCTTTAAAATACTATGAGAAGATCAAGAAAGACTATATCAAAAATAACAACATGGAACCTTTTCAAATTACTATCTTCATCTTCAAACTTGAGTCTCTTCCATTTTTTCATCATATAATCCATCTAAATGCCAAGATTATAAAGCATAACTCTTTAAACCTATCTTTTGAAAACATTAAACATAATAACATCATTAGTATCATGATGGCTTTGTAATCATCAAAGAAAAAGTGGAACCTCCCTTAATTTAACGATCTCCTCATTTTTAATGATAACAAAATCATATGATGTTGTAGCATAACAAAAAATAACACAAACTCACAATTAGTTCTAATACCACTTAAACTTTTATTAAAAAAACATTAAAAATTTTATCCTTATTTATAAACTATTAAAAACAAACAAAAGTTTGAAAATTCTTAAAAACTTAGAAACATCAACATTATCTAAACTAAAATTGATTATAAATTTAATCAAAACTTATTCCAATCATTCAAAATCATCAAGTTAATAACTCCCTCTAAATTAACCATATTTTAGAAACAATTTTAACAACAATTTTTATAAACTCAAAATTTCCAAACTCCTCCTAAATTGATTAACATTTATGAATCTCCCTAAATTTATGCATTATTTCCATTAAAATTCAAACTCTCTATAAATAAAACATAATATCACTAGCTACTCTGCCATTTTTTTAAAATCATCATAAACATAATTATAAATATAAAAACAAAAAAAATCGTGAATAAAAAAAACAAATATCATAACCTTCAATACATATATAAAAGAGAGAAAGAGTAAGCAAGACACTATGAACATAAACCTCTAAAAGGAGGATATAATAATATAATGAACCAAATGTGTCATGTATTAGCATATGTAATCCAAAATTATTAACATCTAAAATATATAAAAATGTAAATTTCATCAAAATACTCCCCCCTATGCAAGAAAAAAATATTAAACCCTAAAAAAATAACACTAATGTCGAGGCAGAAGAGAGTGGGTCTTGTGAAGTAATATAGTTATCTCTTGATGTTGATTCATCGTAAGGTCTCAAAGTGCATCAATCTCCCTGTGTATTAAAGTGATTTTAGACTTAATATTAAAAGGATCTAAAGGAGGCCTAGGGGATGTAACCTCATCATTGATATATAATGACATGATATGACTCCGAATAGGCTCATCATCTGCCAAGATAGATAAGAGGAGAGATCTGTAGCTAGTGTTATTGATGTTGTCAATTCATTTGATCATTAATGACTTGATGCCCTACGTGAATTAAAGTAGGTTGGTTAACAAGAGATTGGAATTCATACTTATCTTCCATAGGATGAACACTAAAACGTTGTAAGATATGGCAAAGAATAAGAGAAAAAGGGATGTTTTGTTTCTTCTTTTTTGTTTAAGCAAAATGAATAATTTTGTGAAATCCCCTAAGTGAAATGGCTTTCCCATCATAAAAATAGAAAGAAATTGAAGGTCACCTAAGCCTAAGAAATTATATTTGATGAAAAATGGTGGAAGTAGGAGATTGCATTCGATTTGCTCACATTACTTAGTTTTTAGGTAATACAATTCTTCCTATATAACTCGGAAATAGTTGTAACACAAGTAGCCATAGAGTGAGGTGAGTTACATTGTTTGATTAAGCATTTATAGTAAGAATACACTTGAGGGATCGAAATTCATGGGATTTAATTTCTTAGGTCTTTAGAGATTTGTAAGGAAATTCCTTAGATTTTTTATTAGATATGGTATTCATCACCTACTTGATGCTTTATAAGATTACAAAAGAAAAGTCTTACATTAGTAGGACTAATCTAGAAGGGAGTGTAAGTGACTGTTCCCACCTTTGATTAATGAAAAACTAGACTAAATCATATTGTTTATAGAGATTTACACACAAGGGAGTAATGAGATGGTTTCCATGTAACTCCCTAAAGGCATAGCCAAGGAATTGAGGAGAGTCAATGTCGAAGTATTCATCCTCTTATATAGTCTATGTTCTTTTACTCCTACATGAACTACCATCTTAAGTTCTAATTGTAATGGAAGATAAAGGAAGCTTTAGAGGAAAATTAATGGAAACTTTATTAATAAATATAAGCTTGAAATCTTGAGAGGCCTCTAGGAATGGAATTAGTGCATCGGTAGTAAAGTGCTTATATTCACTAATATGACCTGCATATAGGTCACTATCACTTGTTATTCAACTATTTTACCTAGATTAGTTCTAAGAGCTTATGTGAGCCTATATGCAAAAAAATCAAATTGGTATACATAAAGTTGTAAACAAGAATGCATGATTGAAAATTGTTCAACCTATCAAACTGAATCTTTAAAATGATCAATTTTATTACGAATTCCTTTTTTATAAAGACAATTTCATTAAAAATATTAATTTGTAAAAATTTTGAAAAATGCACAAATTCTCAAGTTCGAAACTAGGGAAAACATAAATTTAATAAAATCTGTTTCAATTAAGTGATAAAAAACTTATAATTAACTTCTAATTTCATTTTTATGAGATCAATTTTATAAAATAATCCTTGCTTTATCATAATTAAAAAACTTTGAATTTTAAAGACTTAAATTAGGGAAACAGAAATTTGTGATAAACAGATTCAATTGATGGATCCCATAGCTTAATTCAACTTCTAATTTCATGAAAAGACCTTTAATTTTGAAGAACTTCAAAGAGTTATGCAAGAAAATGTTAAAAGCCTTAATTCTGGAACCTTAACTATGCAAAAATATGAAATTGAATCAATCCAAAACCAATTATATGAAATTGATCTTCTAAGATGTCTAAAAATGGTGAATTAGTTCCTAATTTATCATTAATTGAATGAAAATTTGAAAAATAAAAATAAAAATCCATAAAATTTTGAAATTAGTGTTTTACTTAATTTGACTATGGAGATTAAATTGAGGTCAATTTCAAGGGGAAACTATTCTAAATGGAAAAGGAAGGTTAGAAGTGCTTGGCTAATGTCTCGCCCATGAGTTAGCAATTTCACTATAGAATGAGAGGCAAATCGTGGGACTTTGAAAATGACAGAGATTTTGGGGAATTTCCTAGATACTTTGGTATGTTGGATAATGAAGAAAGAAATGAGGTAAAAAAAGAGATATAAGCAGAGCGATTTTTCTTTGAGAAAGGGATTTTTTAACTAGATATAAGAGTTTTGAGAGTGAGAGGAGTAATATGGTGAAAATAAGTTGACTAAAAGGAAAAAAGAGTATTTAAAATTAACTAACTAGTCGACTAGTATAGTGGTCGATCGATGTTATGCACTTATAGACCACTATACTTAAAATACACAGTTTTTACATATGCATCCAAAAATACAAAATTAACTCCAATCACTTATTAATGAATAAAAAAAATCTGAAAACAATTTAAACTTGATTATTGATCAATAAAAAATATTCAAGGTAATCAAACTATCAAGGATCATTAAAAAACATCAATCATCAATTAATTATATATAACTATGTACCTCCCTTTTATGTACCATCAATTATTGTTTAATTTTTATTACCTCACTTAGTTAAACAATATTACCTCCATTTTTCTTCTTAGAGATACCTTCGATGTCCATTGACTTACAAAATTTAATAGGTTTTTGGTACTCACATTAACTTAGGTCCTTATAAGTAATTCAGTTGTCTTTCTCCAACCACTTCACATACCATATTGTAAAATAAGGTAGTATGAGTCCTATATGTATTCCTAAATGCACACTTAGTTCTTGACTCATTGTAGGTCTAAGTGTTATGGTTTGGGCTTAATAAATTATATTATATCCTTACATTGTATCCACTTTGTGCTGCTTTCATACTTCTAGTGCTTGATCCATATATGAATACATAATGTCTCTTCCTAGGTTAAATCCTATTTGTAAGTATGCTTTGTTTATGTGGCCTAGGTATAGGTACTTCATCTAGGTTTTTTCCTTTTACAAAGATGGTTTTACTAGTTGATGGTGTATTTTCACTAGTGCATCCTAGACCATGCTTAGTTCTTAAAGTCTTTATGCTGTTAGAATTGTTTCTAGCTTTTTCTTCCTTTCTGTATATTTGGTCATTAGGGGATTCTACCTCTATTTTAAGGCTGCATTTTCATTTTTTAGATTTTGCATGCCATCCTTATATACACTTTTTAATTAAAATTAATGCCTAGGCTTCTTATTTTCTAATTTGAATTCATATAATCATTATAAAGTTCCTTTATATTTTGTACACACTTTCTTCTTTTTCTTAGTAAAAAATTCCAAGTATTCTACCAATTCATCATAAGTGAATTCTATTTCACATTCATCATCACTGTGCTACATATAGTAATATGATACCTTATCACTTGCTATGAAGCACATGTGTGCCAATTTATGTTCTCTATCAAACTTACTAGTATCATCCTATATGGTAGTTTTTTAGGCCCTTTTTTTTCCTTCCTTCTTCTCTTTTTGTCACTTTCTTTTTCTTATGGAGGGCATTATAACCTTATATGATCTATGTCCTTATATTCAAAATGTGTAATGTTGGTTAACTTATTTTTAGAATTAGACTTCTCTTGAGTTCCTTGTTCATATGAATATCTTCATCTTTAAAAATTTCTTAGAACTCCTTGTAAGTAAATCTATATCCTCATCATCACTTCTATTTGTGGAGGCTTCATCATCACTATTCACCTCCCTTGATGCCTTGAATGTTATGTTTTTCTTTACTTGGATGATCTCCTCTTCTCGTGTCTCTTTAAGCCTCATTTCATATGTGAAGAGGGATCCAGATAATTCTTTAATGGGTAGGACATTTAAGTCCTTAGTTTCCTAGATGCTCGTCACTTTGGCTTCTTATATATATGTTAAAGATCTATGTATCTTTCTCACAAGTTCAACACTAGTGTACATCTTATCTAGATCTTTAAGGGCATTTATAATTTTGATAGATATAGCATACATAGAGGATATATTTTCATTATGTATCCTGTGGAAAAGTGCATATTGATGGGTCAATATGATAGCCTCACTCTCCTTAACTTGGTTTATTCATTCATGGGTCACTTCAAGGGTGTGCCACATTTAATAGGAACATAGATACTCAATATTCATTTCTAGGATATGCTTAGCTTTATTATTCAAAGATACAAACATTTCTTCTTTACTATCCCACTTATCCATGGATTTTGATATCTTTTAATTTTCTTAGGAGATTATTTTCCATAGTTTACACTATTGGACATTAGGAAACACCTCATCCTAGTATTCTAATATAAGTAATCATTTCCATCAAAGTATACTATTGGATGGGACAAAAGTGTTCATATTTTCTATATTATGACCTTGACTCACTAATTTATTATAATAAAGCCTATGTGAGATCTAGCTCTGATACTATTTATTGATCCCTAAATGGAACCTAAGAGGGAGGGGGTCAATAAGCTGCTCTAAATTTTCCAAGTCTTTTAACACCTAAAACTATCCTCATAATAAAAATTCAGAAAATGAAACAATTCAAAAAAGGGTTAATAGTTAAAGAAGTGATCAATCTTTTCACAAATTTTCAGTTAAGTGACGAAACTTTTAAAATTTTTAAATGAGTGATTAACGTTTAAAAAGTTAACCAGAAGAGTGAAATAGATTGATGTTGTTAGTCATCCGACTTGACTCAACTTGACAAATCGAATCCATCTCAATCCACTCCAACATTTTTACCTTTTTCAGTTAATTTTTTAAATGTTCATCTCTCAATTGAAAAATTAGTCACTTAACTGAAAAATGTAAAAATGTTAGATTAATAATCTATTTTAAAATTTTTAATATAAATTCATCTCATAAATGAATATTTTTACATAATATTTATAAATACAATTAAATTATTTAATTATTACTAATTAAAAATCATATTAATAAATTTAAAAACATA
>JAOXYD010145344.1:0-10634 GCA_028565735.1 Pinacopodium congolense
ACAAGATCTAGCAAGAAAATCAAAGAATATGCAAAGATATGATCATAAGAAACTAGTCTTTGATTTAATCCAAAAAAATAGGAGAATAAGATGAACAATCTGAGTTAGAAAACCCCTTATGATGATTTAGAAACTTAGATATGAGTCTTAGATGCAATCTCCAATTTATAGAACTCAAAAATACAATCAGAAACTCTAAATCTACGTGTTTGAAGCCTAAGTGTTCAAAGGAAAAGATGAAGAGAGAAGCTAGAGCTTCTCACACTAAGGTGATCTAATTTATATCTGAATCATGCGTGTTATCTGATATGTTTTGGCTCTATGCAGACTATGGAAGCCTCCCCTCACATGCCAGAAGACAAGGGAATTAATTGTGATCACGCCATGGTTAAAATCTTCTATCCACCAATCTAAAATTGTTGACTTCTAGGACAACGACACTCTGCCACTAGCACAATGGCACCCTGAGAGGGTGCTGTTGTACCTCGAATGTAGGACACTATGAACGACCCCATATTCTTCAAAAACGACACCCTCTCAGGGTGCCGTTTATGGACAACAATAAGAGGATTCTTTGATGTTTTTGCTCCAATCTTGATCATTAAGCTCCAATCTGTAAATCAAACATGATAAGGCATCAATTAAACATTTAAACACTGATATAGGGGTCATATTTCAACAAATTAACTATAAAAATCATATCAAATTGACCCCTATCAACAACCATAATTACAAGTATACCATGGATTCCTACTTTAATTAAAGCACTAAATAAGAATGTTGATTGAATTGGAAATCTAATAGCTACTATTAAGGTAAGAATCTAACTATTAAATCTACTTTTACTAGGACTCTGACAGAATATATTAATTAGGACTCCAAGAGTTCTATTTGAATTCAAAATTTCAATCTCTAAGGGATTTTTGTAATCAAATTAGATTTTTATATAAAAGTCATATGACTAAACAAAAAACTAGTAAATAATTATAAAAACAAATTAAGCATGTTTTAGGCTTTATAATTAAGTAAATTGTAGACCAACTACAAAAAAATATGACTATAATGACTAAGAAGCATTAAATTATGAACTGACCCTAATTTTATAACTATTTTCTTCAACTTTGATTAAATTCTTATTGTAATAATTTTTTGAATAGGCACATACAATTAGTCTCTTAATTAGTTAGTCATACGTACATCTACCCCCCCAACTCTTCAAAAGCATTCGTCTTTTAATCTTAAACTTTGGAAATAAAGATATTTTCTTCAAGGTCACAAAAATAAAGAGCATATCTAGATACCTCGTAATCTTTTACAATCCCTTTTGGATGTTAATCCTTCTTTAAAAGTTTGTGGTTTTTTACTTTATTTTAAATTTTAAGGACAATGACGCTTTGGGTTTATAAGATCAATATACAAGGTGAATAAACATAAATTTTAAAATATATTGATTTAAAATATAAGTATAAATGAAGAATGATAATCTAAGGTATATATAAACAATGATCAAAAGTTTAGATAAAGGTTTGATGATGAAAGTAATACACTAAGACTAAATTTAGAAACAAAACTTAGATAAAAATGAAAGTGAACTTATTAGTCATTATGGTACTTAAGAGCAATGTTAATTATGTTTAAACAAACTTATAAGATTTTAATTAATTCCAAATTCATTTAAAAACAATTCTCATATGTTGATGATGATATTAATGTATTCCAATTAATCACATAAACTTGTACAAGATAAAGAGTGAAGGGTAAAGAGAATTCAAATAGAATTTATAATGGTTTAGCAAATAAACCATTTTCTACGTCCACTCTTTAAATTAATCTTGGAAATTTACTAGAATCTTCCTTTCAATGAATGGAGAGTAACCCTTGTAAAACCTATCTTTCTTAAGGGAGAAGAGAAATCTTATACAATCTTCATTCTCTAGTGAATAGAAACTTTTGTAATCTTCTTTCACTTAATGAAGAGGAACCATCCAAGACACACAATCCCTACAAAAATAGGCAACAAAAAATATCTTAAATGATATAATTAATATTAAGGGCTCAATTAATCACTACACTCAATAATCCAGATGAACACTTCAAATACTCTCAAGATATGCCCTTTTCACTCTTAAATACTTCACAACACTTCTTAATGTTCACTAGTTTTTGTTACATTGCAAGTATACAAGTCATAACTTATCATATAATAGATATCGATCCCATGAGAATTAAATATAAACACCTCACAATCTAAATTAAATTTTGTTTAAAGTAAATCAAAATTATAAAAAACTAAAAATTAAACTAAATCAAAAAAATTCAATGAATGAAATCACAGAAAAAATTTAAATAATGAAATTACTCAATGTTGGAAACTTATGGATTATTCTATCCTTTTTTTATCTTCCTTTTATCTTATTGATTTGATCCTAGATATACAATAGTTTGATTACACTCTTTAAGGATCTAATTAAGTTATCCCAATTAAAATACTTACAAGTTTAGTTGCAAGCTCTTGGTTCACAACACAACTCCTAAATATGGGATTAGATTTGAAGCAATCTTAAGGATAATTAAGAAACAACTAAGATCTCTCTTCACTCACTTGTTAATATGATAATTGCAAGTTTGTTAAGTTACCAACTCTCTTTAGACATCCTAACTCAAATAAATCAAAATAATCTCTCGATTCGAAGTGATTGTAAAATCAACAATTATCACAAATAATCATGTAATAAATTAATAAGCTAAAATTTGGAAAAAAAATTAAAGAATAAATCCTAAATTAGATCTAGCAATCCATAATCATGTTAAAAAACCACTATTTAGATTAAACATTCAAAAAAGAAGTTGAAACTAAACAACAAGCGACGTAAGTTGATGCCACTTTGTTGCAAAATCTAGATAACTTCTTGAATCTTGATTTCTCCACCTTGATCTTGTGTTCCTTGTTGTTTTTCTTCTTTCAAACTTATTATTTTCCTCTCTTAGATGTTCTTTAGATTTAGAATGGTGGATCTTAGGATTTTTCCACATCTCCCCAATCAAATATAGGTTCAAACACATCTTGAACACGTCATCACGAAGAATCTAGAAAATTGGAAAGTGTTTTTATTGACAAAGTAGCTATAGCGACATGGGCATGTTGAGTTCTTCACTATACACATCCTGAAGAATTTGGAAAACTAGCAAGTTGTTATAGAGATAGAGTAGCTATAGCGACCTGGGCATGATGAGTTCTTCTATATTTATAGTGACTTTTGTCGCTATAATGACCTAGTTTTTTCTTCAAATCTCCTACATCTTTCCCTTTTTTAATTTACTTTAAATATTCACACCAATATGATAGAATTATTACCCAAAATCAACAAACATCACACTTAAACACTTAAACATTAACAAACGTATTAGAATAACATCAAACTTAGTCTAAAACATGTAATTTTCATCCTAAACATGCATACTAAAACACTGAACCACTATAGAAAATAATCTCTATCACTTAACATAACCAAAATTCCATACAACTGTTAAAACCTCCTTAAAACCATGTATTTATAGCGTGGGAGTTTTGAAAAATAAATTTCTAAATTAATCTATCTATTACACTTTCTAAAAAATCAATTAGATATAAAACTTAGTCTTTAGAAACAAGAACTTGATGTTATTGGTTGACCTATTAAGCACGTTAATCCACCAATCAAACATACTAGTTTACTTATGTATAATAATGATCTACTAATCTATTAACCTTACATAATTAGCTTGTATTTTCACCTATATTGATGGAGCACTCCCATACACTAGCCTACTAATGGGCATCGTTTTACTGCATGAAAGAGGTCATTTTACCTATTACTATATCATCAAAAATTTATCACTTGATTGTTTCACACTCTGGTCGATTGCTCAGCTATACTGGTTAACCAATATACATAAAACCCTAATACTAGTTAATCTGTAAGCCACATTGATCAACCAATACAACATGAAATCATTTTCAAACATTTTCTTATGTTTTTCAACCTTATAAAATCTATTCTTTTTATAAAAACGTGAATCAAATACATTTAAAAGATTTTCTAGAAATATTTTAATACATCAAGAGACTTTTCTTTTAGAAGTCTGTAAATTTCCTATTGACTATGAGACACTATATACAATAAACCTAAGTGTAAATGACTATAAAATCAATGAGTCCCTATATCATTTTTTACTACTAAGTGTAAATTAGGTTCATCTAATAATACTAAGCCTATATCATTTTTAGGAATCACCAAAAAGAATATACATACATAATTTTAAAATAATAAAAATTAGTTCTTTATAGTAGACCCTAGAATTAAATGAGTTACTAATACTCATCCCCAATTCTCATCTAATCTGTAAAACCTATTCTCATTCATAAGTTTAGTGAAGATATCTTGCATCACCAAATTTCAACTTAATATCACCATCTTACACAAGATTTATAATAAAATAATATTTTATTTCTCTATGTTTTGAATGGGATTCGCTTTAGAAAAACTGGCACTACAATTATCACTCCTAATGAGTACCTTTGTGAATCTCATGTTATAATTCCTGAGTTTTTTAGCCAAAAAATTTGTTAACAAAAACTAATATTAGCTATATATTTCACTCCTACAGTTAATAAGACTACTAATTTTTTTAACTAAACCTTGAAATAAATATGTTAACAATGAAATTAATGTGTTGCCCAGGAACTGTTTAGTGTTAGATATATTATTTTCATTTAAAAGACTATTGATATAGTTTACGACAGAATAGACAACTAAATCCAAGGATGTGTTGGTCCCTAAATGGCACCTAAGAGAGGGGATGAATTAGGTTTTCTAAATTTTTCTAAGTAAATTATACCTAATTATAAAAGTAATTTAAAACTTATGAGGAATCTTTAAAAAATTTAATAAACCATATAAAATAATATAAAATAAAATAAACTTGAAAGTAACATAAATAAGGTAAGAGGGAACCAATTTATAGTAGCTTAGTTTTAACTTTACACTTACATCCACTCCCCAACACCATATTGGGAATTCCATTAACATGATGTCACTTGTATAACAATTTCTCCCTTTTTCAAAGGCTTTAGGGAACCTCTACATTTTCTCAATTTGTAAACAAACATTCTTTCAAAGATACACTTGAAGGATTTCTCAGTTAACCTGCACAAACTTTCTAAGAGGGCTCTTAAACACTATTTAAAGGATGATGTGACTCAAAGTTCACAAACTTTACAAAACTCCACCATGCCTCACAAAAAATACTCATAAGGCCCCAGATCTCATATATATGTGCTTTACTACACTTGTATGATTTGAACATACCCCAATACACTTATTTACAGTGAAAATTTAACCAACTAGCTGTTAATAAGCATTAGGTGTCATTAAACTTCATTATATTTCATTATATAATTGATTTCTAGCATTGTACCTTAATTTTTTTCATTTTTAATTGACCAATTAGATGCACTGGTTGACCAATCACTGGTCAACCACTGCTATTCCATGATTCCTTATATAAAGTGGATTTTAATGCAACTTAATACACTCAAATTCATCAAATTTAATTCAAAACAATTTGCAGCATTTTAAAACACTTACCTAACACACACAAATCAAAAACTTCCCTAAAATCCTTTTTATGTATCCAAAGGATCATTTTCTTTAAACTTAAGTCTCTTTTAATCATTCTTCATATACTCCATCTAAGCTTTAATACTCCTCAACATATCTCTTTAGCACCTTTTCAATGCACCAATCTTTCCAAAACATCAAACATACTAAAATACATTAATAGTAAGATTGTTTTATCATCATCAAAACTAGGTGAAACCTTCCTTTGTTCAACAATCTCCCATTTTTTATGATAACAAAACCATATTGTAAGCCTAAAAATGCACTCAAGAAGGGAGGGGTTGAATTAAGTGTTCTAAAATTTTCTAAACTAATTAAACTAAGCCACCTAAACCAAATCAACTATATCCAATCACTAAACTAGTGTTCAACCTCAAATGTTAAGAAACATTTTATGTCAATACAATCATAATTAAAGCAACAATCAAGAAACACAATAAGCAATAATAAAGATTGTACAATTGAGAGGATTCACCAAAATATTTAAAGGTTTTGTAATCCCTAACAATTACCTAATCCTCTCTTTAACTACTTATTACAAATTTTACAAACCCACTATAATAAGTACAATCTTCTTATAAAGTGAAGATTAACCCTTAAATATCACAATATTCTTTGTTAAATGTGAATAGTAACTTATAACAACTCTTTTATAGGTAAAGAAGAGCCTTTACAGTAACAATTGATCAAATGAATCAAGAAACTCCTTAAACAGTAACAAAGTAAATCTATAAAGGTGTTTCACTTAAAGTTCAATAAAAAAAAGGGATTTTATTCTTTAAAAAACAAAATGATTGATCAATTATACTTTTAAAAGCTTAAACAAAGCTAATGTCGCTAGATTGTAGCACCAAAACGAGTTTAAATGACGATGGATATATAGAAAGATGAAAAATGCCTAATCTAGACAATTTAGATAGATGTGAGTTCAAAAGCTTGAAAAAAATGAAATTAGCCTCTAAAAGTGGAAATATATGATCAATAGAAATCTTAAGGTCTTAAAAAAACATAACTTAGCACTTTTGAATCACAAGAAATGGACTTAACTTAAGGAAGATGAGTATGAAGTATGAAACATGCAAAACTAAACAATTTTGGTATGTATGACTTTGAAAACTTGTAAATAATGGAATAAGCTCCTAAAAATTCAAATGCTTGATCAATGAAACTCTTGAATGTTTCTTCAAGCTGAATACAAAAAATTTTGAGCAGTAGAAACATATTTAATTCAAGAAAATTGTGAATGAAACAAAAGGAGCAATAAACTTTGACAACTTTGGTGAATTTAATGATTTTAGCTTGAAACAATGGTTTAAGAGCATAAATAACTTTATGAAAGCTTTAGAACTCTTATTTATAATGATAGGAAACTCAAATAGTCATTTGATACAAGAACTAGCTATTGGAGGTCAAACATCTATTAGAAACTGAGAGTAGTGTTTTCTAGAAAAACTAGTTGTTTGACATTAACGACAATTTCTTGGTTCATCAGCAGTGTCATTAATCTTCGGTGTCATTGATCTTCAAGAAAAACTGTTATTGTACATACAAACTACAATAGCTCCATTGATCAAATGCAAAAACCATTGATCACTATCATTAAACATCTAGAATTGCACAAAATTGATACAAACTAATTCTAAAACTTTCCAAACATTGTCCCAACATCATATATAAATTCGAACAAGTTCTATAGTTTATTTCAAAGTGTATGAATGTTCAAATTGACGCTATAATTTCAAACACCAAAATGTATCTATATGATGAAAGTTTAATGTAACTTTTTAAAGCTTATGAATGCATGAATGCCAACTTAGAGCCCTTTTGATGAATTGAACTTCAAATGAAACTTGCGAACAAGTTTTAAATAATAAATATAAGGTACGAAGCTGCGACATTTCTTATTCTTCCATTATCTTCAATTTTGCCTCCAAACACAAACTTTCAATATCAAATTCATCCATCAAACATACCTATCTTTCAAACTTAGAATAAAAAATTAAATCATTTAAATCATTTATGTTTTTTTATCATCAAAATCAAGATTAAAGCCTTCGTTGTTTTAACAAAAGTGATATTATAAACCTTAAAAAAAAAGGCAAACATCAAACTTTCCATCATCACTTAAATTTACTTAATACCACTTAAAATTTATTCAAAATACTCTCCCCCTTTATGCAATACAAAAAAGCAAAAAAAAAACTACTATATTTCAAATGTAATATCAAATATACTTCAAAAGCTTAACACTCATTACAAACAATCAATAAATATCAAATTATCAACATTCCTTGCATATCAAATATTGTGAACCCTTAAAAAATTATTTAAAATGCATTAATACCCATAAATTCATGCATAATGACTATAAATATTCAAATTTTTTTTTTAAAAATATACTCCTCCAGTTTGGAATAATTCAAATGATAAAAATAAACATAAAAACAAGAAAAAACCACAATGTAACCCCACAAATATCATAAGAACTACTATCTATCATTCCTAACTCTCTTATGATAATGAAAAAACTATCCTCATTCATTTTTATAGTAAAAATATTGGATAATTAATGCATTTTATCAATAAACTTTAATTCAATATCCCCATTTCTCATATGACCTCTAATAAAATTATATCAATTTTCTATATGCTTTGTCTTAGAATGATGAATGGGATTTTAAGTTAAATAAATTGCACTTGCAGTTTCATACCTAATAGCTATCTTGACAAGTTCAATCCTATATTCCTTAACTAGTTTCCTAAGCCATATAATTTGTGTGAAATAACTATTTACGGCAATGTACTTAGCTTTTGCCCATGACAAAGCTACTAGATTTTTTTTCTTGCTAAACCATGGGACTAATGCATTTCCTCAAAATTGACATGCTCTTGATGCACTCTTCCTTTCTAACAAACTACGTGCACGGAATAATTTTGAATATCTAACCAAATGTAGAAATGTGTTCTTAGGGTACCAAAGACCTAAATGCATTATATCACATAATTATATAGGGATGCATTTTATAACTAATAGATGGAATTCCTTAGTAGATAATTGAAACTTAGTATACAAATGTACACTAAACATGATATCCAATTGACTGGTAGTAATATATAACAAACTTCAAGTCATAATTGAATAGATTTTGACATCTACTTTTTTTTTTCTTATGCTTTTCTAGCATAACATATGTGATCATATGGGTGCTAAAGTGTTTATCTTCATCCATTCAAAAACACTTAAAAACTCCTTAATGCATTGGGTTTAATTGATTAAAATCCCTTAATTTTGATTTGAAACCTAAGGAAGAAATTTAACTCACCCATCATGCTCATATTGAACTCCCTAATCATACATTTATAAAATTCTTTGCACAAAAACTTATTAGTAGCACTAAATATAAATATATCCATATATTGAATAGTTAAATATAAATTTTATCCTTTTTTAACAAATGAATTTGTATTTACCTTTAATTTAATAATACTAATTTCAAAAATAAAAGCACTTAACCTATCATACCATGCCCTAAGTGATTGATTTAAACTAAAAAAATGTTTTAGTTAATTTAAAAATGGGATTGGATGCATCGTAACTTTGAAAACTAAAGAGCTATTCTACATATATATCCTCTTATATAAACCCATTTAAAATTGCATTTTTAACATCTATTTGAAAAAATTTGAAATCTTAAAAGTTTCATTATAGTCTATACTTTCTTCATGATTATAGTCTTTAACTATTAACCTAGCCATATTTCTTACTATATCACATTGTTTGTTAAACTTAATCTTAAAAACCTATTTTGTAAATATATTTGAGTGTTCTCTGAATCTGAGTACTAAGGTCCACACCTTATTGCTCTCAAATTAATTTAATTATTCATTCATAGCTAAGATATAATATTCATCACCTAATGCTTCTTCTATACTCTTAGGCTTAATTTATGAAATAAATGCAAGATGACTTAAATTTCTAAAATGAGAGCAATAGTTTCTTATTATTAAATATCACCTAGTATTTGCTCTGAAAGATGGTCCTTTGATAGGGGTCAAATTGATATGATTTTCATGGTTAATTTGTTGAATTATGACCCCTAATTCAGTGTTTAATTGCTCAATTAATGTCTTATTATATTTGATTTGCAGAATGGAGCTTAATAATGAAGATTGGATCAAAAACTTGAAGAACACCTTTTGATTCTGCCCATTAACGGCACCTTGAGAGGGTGTCGTTTTCTGATAAACAAGAGTTCATTTAAGGGTCCAGAACTCAACCTATAACAGCACCCTGTTATGGTGCCGTTGTAGG
Organism: Pinacopodium congolense; assembly: GCA_028565735.1. NCBI lineage: Eukaryota > Viridiplantae > Streptophyta > Magnoliopsida > Malpighiales > Erythroxylaceae > Pinacopodium > Pinacopodium congolense. The sequence continues at coordinate 9,973 of JAOXYD010145344.1, forward strand.
GAGGCAGGGTGCCGTTGTACTCTAGAGTCAACAATTTTAGCTCTAAATCTTACAGATTTCAATCTTGGCATGATCCTCATTAATTCCCTTATCTCCTGGTAAATGACGGGGGTCTTCAGAGTCTACATACATGCAAGAACAACACAACATGCGTAAATTAACCCAGACATTTCAGATCAAACTAGTGAGAGAAGCTCTTACTTCTCTCTTCTTTTTCCTTTTTGATAGCCTAACCTTCAAACACTTATATTTCGAGTTTCTGATTGTATTTTGAAGTTCTGTTTGTTGGAGAATGAAGCTAAGACATATATCTGAGTTTCTAAATCATCATAGGGGGTTTTCTAACTCAGATTGTTCATTATATTCTCTTGTTTTTGGATTAAATCAAAGTATAAGTTCTTATGAGTATATCCTTGCATATTCTTTGATTTTCTTGCTAGATCTCTTAGATTCAAAGTTGTGGTGGTGTCCAGATCAAATTAAGAGGTTCAAGACTTGTCCAAAAGGGTTCTAAACACGTTTTGTAACTTCCAAACTATTTTATTCAGCTCATATTTGTAGATCTATCTAAGTATGTTGTTTAAGATGCATATCTTGTATGTTTTGATTCAAATGTGTGGCTAATCGATTCTGTTGCTATAGATTGATGTTTTGATGATTTA
>JAOXYD010145355.1:0-10634 GCA_028565735.1 Pinacopodium congolense
ATTGTTGTAAAGGTTCCTCTTGGCCTTTAACCAAGATTGTTGTTAGTGAATTTCCAACAAGTAGTTAGAGAGAAGACGTAGTCTATCTTTGGGGTAGGCGAACCTCTATAAATCCTTATGTTCATTTCTTCCTTATCTCCTTTATATTTGTGCATGTGTGTTTGTTTAATTATTGATTGATTTTGCTCAATATTGACACATAACTTGGCATTCCATTTAAGTTAAAGAATTTCATATTGTTTATCTTTGCCTTAGGTGTTTAAAGTGTTTTAATTCCGTAATAAGTTTTAAACACCTAATTCACCCCCCTCTTGAGTGCCATAGGGCTAACAGAAGCTAAGGAAGCTAAAGAGAAGAAAGCTAATAATGAAGAAGAAAGAATTGAGAAGAAGAAAAATCAAAATAAGGAGTAAAAGAAGGAGAAGGAAGTAAAGGAGTATTAGCCCGAATTCCATGCCTAAGAAAGTTGTATACTGATAGACAAGAGGAGCATTCAAGTAAGTTTTTAGATCCTAATAAGAAATTACACATTAACATCCCTCTTGTTGAATCTTTTTTGCAGGTGCTAAAGTATGTAAAGTTCTTAAAAGACCTTTTCTTTACCAAAAAGAAGTTGGATGACTCTTTAAAGGAGACAATGAATGAAGAATGCTCGATAGTATTTGGGAACAAGCTATCTCAAAAGTTAAAAGATCTAGGGAATTTTTTGATTCCTTACACTATTAGTAGTTTAAATTTAAATAAATTTTAGTTTACTTAAGAGCTAGCATCAATTTGATGTCCCATAACATGTTATAGGAGTTAGGGTTAGAGATCATAAAACCCACTAAATATCTCATAACTGGTTCATACCATACACACTTAGATTATTGGAAGTTTAAAAGTAATTACTCTAGATATCTCACTTAAAATAATTTTGATTATTAGTTAATTACTAATTATTGTATTATAATGTAATTGATGTTATTTGTATAGTGAGCATTGAACAAATCTTGATTGATTTCTAACTCCTAACTTTTATTTTTATTTTTGTGTCAAATTATATGTGTTTAGTAACCTTTGTATGCAAAATTAGGTCTCTAAGGATATTTTTCATTGATTGTTAAGCGAATTTGGAATCAGGTGTATATTTTAATGCTTAAAAGTTGAAAAAAAAAAGGCTTCATATGAATTAAAAAGACTAAAGTTAATGAATGATACTAGTAGTCATATGAGAGGTTGATCTAATTGAGTAACTAGAGGAAATTAATATCAAGGTATTTATCTTGATGTCAAAAGGCTAGTTGACATCTCAAAGAAGCTTATAAGAGTAGCCTAGTTGAGTAATTGGGGCTTATTTATGATAAGGTGTTTACCGTTGCATCAAAATACTAGGTGACCTTTAAATGAATCAAAATAAAATGCTCTACATTTTATTTTGAATATTTTTAGAAATACCTTTGACTGAATTTGTATGATGATTTATATAAAATTATTTGGATGCCTAGTATTGTGTATAAAGAGTTGCTTTACTAACTGTGTGCTTGCATGTGAATCAAGTTTTTGTCTTGATGGAGTTTCGATATATAAGCTATGCCAAATATATTAATTTGCATTTTTTTACTTAATTAACTTTCAACTTCTTTAAAATTGTTTTTAAGGAATATCTAAATAGTTGATAGTACTCTTTTTATACATAATTTGGACGTGATTGATGGTTAAAATAGTATAATTGAGAAAATTTTCATGTGAATTACATGCTTATTTTTGTTAAAGTTCAATTTCTCACATTGATTTTGATAAAATGAAATTTTTTGTAAATCTTAATGGATATGTTTTTTCATGCAAGGAATTAGATAATTCGTGAGATTAAAAATTTGAAGAAAAGTGAAGTTTAGTGAGTTCTACAATTTATCTTACAGTCATAGCCTAAGTCATGGAATTTTCCAGGAGAAACATCATTGGAGCAATAGAGGCAATGTGTTCCATAGTCTGTTCCACCACCGTGACATCCCTTATGATTTTTCCCATAGCCATTTCTCTAGCCGTGGGATAATCGGGCCCCTTCACATATATAAGCTTGTTTTTAGATCTTTTTCAGGAATTTTGATATTTTGAAGACCTAGAGTCACTACCAATAGACCAAGGGTCAATTCTAAACCATTCTTACATGATTTTGAAGTAATTGAAGTAGGAAAATTAAAGAGATTCATCAAGATTTTCAAATCAAAGAGACTTTTGCAACAACTTCCATTAAAGAATTCAAGCAACAAGAAGAATTACAAGAATGGGTTTTTTTAAATTATTATATTTTTAGATTTTTTTCATATTTTTTAATATGTTTATGACCTAAATTATTATTGGATCTAAATTATATGAATCCTAAAATATAGTGTTTAATTGTTATTTCTTTAATTCAATGCTAGAATTTCCAGATTTTACCTTAGGTTTGTTTATGGATACATTGCATTGAATTTGAGATATTTAATTTTAATTTCAATTTCATTATTTGATTTCATATATTTAGATTAAAAAATCATTTATATAAATAGATCAATCCATAGAAAAAGAGGCTTGCATGGGTTACTAGAGATAGGTTTACATAAGTCTTTTGAGTTAGATTCAAACCTAGCTAAAATAATAAGATCTATAGATATAGTAATGCTTCCAATTATGGTTTTTAATTAAGAAGATATTTTAACTAAACAACCAAGAGGATAGGAATTATAGGCTTAAGAGAGATTATAATTCAATTTAAGGATTCTATTATTTAAGTAAATTTGGTAAACATTGAATCAAGATCAATTAATTAAACATGTTAATGTCTTAAAGAGATTCATCATCTAGGCCCTCGTTTCATCATTTTCATTCTTAATATAGGAAATTGCTTTGAAATTGTTAATTAGTTGTTTATTTTAGTTTTAATTAATTATTCAATTATTCAATCATCAAATTAGATAGATTAGATAATATGGAGATGGAAAGTACTAGTAGTCGAATAATCCTCGTGAAATGAGATCCAAAGTCATTTTAGACTACATTATAGAATGATAGGTGCACTTGCCTATTTTATCATGGTATTGTTTAAATTGAGTTTCATATTTTTATTTATTTTATTGAACTTTTATACACACCACACGAACATCAATTTGCATAAATACCTGAAGGAGTTTTATATGGCGTGTATAGGGATGAAACCTAATAAAGTTATACAAGAGCAAATAAAATCGAAGACATTCCAATTCTCCATAGAGGATGATACATAGGATTGGTTGTATTAGTTGCCACTTGAGAGTATTACCTCTTGGCATGATATGAAAATACTATTTTACGAGTTTGTCTTTGTATATAGAGTTGCAAGTGTCATAAAAGAGATATACAAAATACAACAACATAACAATAAACACTATATGAATACTAGGAGCACTTCAAAAAGCTATACACTAGTTTCCCACATCATCAAATAAGTTACTAGCTTCTTATCTAATATTTTTATGAAGACCTTTTGTCAACTAACAAGAATATAAAAGATGTAGCAAGTGGAGGAGTATTAGTAAATAAAACATTTATAGAGGTGTACAACCTGATAGCAAATATAAGGTCAAATTCTTAATAATTGGTACTAGGACATACCTACCATATTAATAAGTTATGAGGTAAATATCTCTTCTCTTTGGAAAAGGATTAATGACTTAAATTATTTGGTTTGTCAATTGTCTATGGGAAAGGTGGAGGCTATAAAGACATGTGATATTTGTTCGAGGGTAGGACATCTAACAGATACATGCCAACATTAGAAGATGAGCCACTCAAATAAGTTAATGTTGTAAGTGGATTTTCATGCTAGCCATAGAGGAGCTACAATTTATATTCAAATATGTATAATCCCAATTGGAGAGATCATCAAAACTTATGATAAGGTAATTCCTCAAATAATTATCAATTATACAGGTAGCCACACCCTATTAAATAGCACCAGACATAGAGTCCTAATATAGATATATTTCTTAGGGATATATTCAAAATGGTAACCACTAACATTGTTAAATTCCAATAGGAGAAAAAAGCTAGCACACAAAATTTAGAGAATCAAGCAGGGAAAATGGCCAATGCTATTAGAAGATTGGAAGGTTAGATTTCAAGCAGGTTACCATCATTAACAGTCACCCCAAAGAGAATTTAATAGCCATTTTTCTAAGGAGTAGGAAGGAGTTAGAACCCCTAAGGGAAGATGTCTCTACACACATACAAGAGAGAGACAAAGCCAACAAGTAAGAACACCCTCAGAAATATATCTATTAATAGTTAAGTTTATTAACTTAGAAAAATATAAACTTGTTATGCCTTTTTCTAAGGCTTTTGTTGAGAAAAGAAAATATGAGACTAATGGTGATTTATATGAGACTTTTAGAAAATGTGAGTTGAATGTACCCCTTTTTTAGGCCATTAAGCAAGTACTTAGATATGCTAAAAGGCCATTAAGCAAGTACTTAGATATGCTAAATTTTTGAAGGAGTTACGTACAATTAAAAGAAAACAAAAATTCAAGAAATATGAAAAAAAATAAGGTTGTTGAGAATGTATCTACAATCATTCAGAAAAAAATGCCTAAAAAGTGCAAAGACCTAGGTGTATTCTCCATCCTCTATACCATAGGAAATACACGGATTAAGAAAACTATGTTAGATTTAGGAGCATTAAATAATGTAATGTCTTATTCCATTTATGCTTCTTTAAATTTAGGATCTTTAGAGAAAATAGGTGTAGCCATTTAGTTAATTAATAGGTCTCATGCAAATCAAAAAGAGTTTATGGAAGATGTACTTATTTAAGTAAACAATAAACTGATACTTCTTACTTATTTTATGTACTTGATATGGAGGATGACGATCAAGAGATCTTGATTTTATAAGGTAGACCTTTGTTTTTAAATAGCTAAATTAAAGATAGATATGAATAATGGTACATTGATTATGGAAATCGAAGGGGAAGTTGTTAAATTTAATATATATGATGTTATATAATATCTTTACAATGATAATCCTATTTTTATGGTTGATATGATTTATTTGTTGTTAGATGATGTTTTTAATCTAGACAGAAGTGACGAATTAGAAACTACTATTCAAAGGCATATTAAAAATAATCATAACAAAATTGACTTGAACATAAATGTACATGAATTATGAATGAGTAGAATGGATCAATACAACCAAAAGCAACAAGTGATGAGCTATATACAAAACTTCCAATGCCTAGTGAACAATTTCTATCATTTGTTTCTAGGTTTTGGTCCTTGATTTGAAACCATAGCCTAGTAATTTAAAAGTATGTATATCTTAGGGAAGGCGATACTTTACCTGTAGTTATTTCAAGTAAACTGGATAAGAGTCAAGAAAAAAAGGTTAGTGCAAGTGTTGAAGATTCATAAGATGATAATTTTATGGACAATTATAGACATTAAGGGATTAGTCTATTTATATGTGTGCATAGTATCTTATTGGAAGGAGTAAGACCTAAAAGACAACTACAATGAAGGTTAAACCTGCCTATGATGGAGGTGGCCAAGAAAGAGGTTCCTCAAATTCTCCAAGATGAAGGTATATATCTTATTTCAAATAATGAGTAGGTTAGTTTAGAATAAATGATGCTAAGGAAAACTGGGATAATCATTATAAAGAATCAAGATACTGAGTTAATTCCCACTCACATGTGCAATAATTAGAGGATTTATATACATTATCAAAAATTAAATTCAATGACTCATAAAGACAACTTTCCATTACCTTTTATTGATCAAATTTTTTAAAGATTAGTAGCTAAGGCATATTATTATTTTCTTGATGGCTTTTTAAGTCATTTCTAGATTGCTATTGCTCCCAAAGATCAAGAGAAAATAAATTTTATTTTTCCTTTTGAAATGTTTGCTTATAGACGAATGTCCTTTGGAGAATACAATGCACTTGCTATCTTTCAAAGATGTATGGTAAATGTTTTCTCTTATTACATTACTGTAGAAATTTTCATGGATGATTTTATAGTTTACAGAGATTATTTTAAGAATTACTTATATAATCTTACCTTAGTGCTTCAAAGTTGCACTAAAACCAACCTTGTGTTGAATTTTGAAAGATGGAACAAGTTATAATGTTAGAGCATGTTATCTCTTCTAAGAGTATAGAAGTTGATAAGGCAAAAATAGCTATTAGTCATTCTTTCCCTTATCCTCCAAGTTTGCAAAAAATTCAATCTTTATTTGTTTATACAAAGTTTTACTAGACATTTATTAAACAGTTCTCAGAAATTGCACAACCTCTATACTAACAATTATAGAAGGACAAAATATTTGATTTTAATAAAGATTGTAAGTGGGCTTTTAACAAGTTGAAGTAGTTATTAGTGACTACTCTTATTATTCAACCTCCGTATTAGAGCCTTTAATTTGAGCTCATTTGTGATACAAGTGACCATAAATGTGGGAGCAGTTTTTAGACAACAAGTTGGAAGAATGCCATATGCAATATACTATTCATCCATGATGTTAAATGAAGCATAGAAGGACTAATAAACTACTAAAAAAGAGTTATTAGTTGTCATATTTGTTTTAAAAATTTTTTTGATCTTATTTACTTAACATTAAATTTGTTATATTTTATAATCATATAACTCTTTGGTATTTTTTAATAAGGAATGATGCTAAACCAAGATTGATTAGGTGGATCCTTTTATTACGTGAATTTGATATAAAGAATAAGGATAAAATTGGGACGAAGAATCAGGTTGCTGACCATCTCAATTGCTTATCCTATGTGTATAAAGAACAAAGTATATGTCAGGAGTTTCCTAATAAGCAGTTGTTCTCTATCAATTTAAAGGCACCATGGTATGTGAATACAATTAATGATTTAGTTACTAACATGTTATCTTTTAATTTATCTAAAGCTTATAGAGATAAAATTAGGAATGATGTTAAGTACTATGTGTGGGATGACCCATACTTATGTAAATAATATGTGAATCAAGTAATAAGGAATGCTTATATAATAATGAATTTCATTTTATCTTAACATTTTATCATTCTTATGTCTATGATGGTCACTTTGGAGCTAAGTGAATAGGCTATAAGGTTTTAAAATGTGGATTCTTTTGTCCAACCATTTTTTGTGATGCATATGTATTTTGCAAATCTTATGAACATTGCCAAAGGACGAGTAATATTTTAAAACGAAATGAAATTCTTGAAACTTTAATCTTAGTTATGAAATCTTTGATGTTTGGGGGGGGGGGGGATAGATTTTATAAGACTATTTAGTATTTCTTTCAGTTATGTTTACATTCTACTAGTTGTTGATTATGTTTTAAAAAAGGTGAAGGCTCAATCCACAAGGACTTATGACTCTAATATTTTTATAGGTTTCCTTAAAACTAACATTTTTAATAGATTTGATGTTCCTCAAGCATTAATTAGTGATAAAGGTAAATCTTTCTATATTTGAACAATAGAGGCATTACTGAAGTAATATAGAGTTACACATAAACTATCAACCCTATATTAATTGTAAACAATGGTCAAGCTAAATTTTCGAACATAAAATCAAATCTATTATTAAAAAGACTATTAACCCAAGCGGTAAGGATTGGAGCTTGTAACTTGACGATGCACTATAAGCCTAAAAAACTACTTTCAAGACATCAATTGACATGTTTCCATACGTGTTAACTTTTGGCAAACCCTATTATCTTCCAATTGAAATAGAACCTAGGGCATACTATACTGTTAAATAATGTAACATGTAAACAGATGAAAGTGGTAACCATAGGAAACTACAACTATAAGAATTGGAAGAATTAAAGTATAAGGATTATTAAAATACAAATATTTTTAAAACGAAAACAAAATCCTTTCATAATAAAACAATATTGTAAAAAGAATTTTTTTATATGCTATAAACTTCTCCTTTATCATTCAAGACTAGGACTATTCCCAAGTAAGTCACAATTTCGTTAGATTGGTTAATGAAAATATTCTCATAGAAAATGTTGATGAGATAGCCTTGGATGATCCAAATTAAATGATTTAAGAAAATGACATCCTGTATAGCCAAAGACATTAAACAAAGGTGCTTCTTAGAAGGCAACTCAAGTTTATCATTTTGTTGTTTTTGTTTTATCAATATTTTTTTACCTTAATTTTATATTCCCTATTTTATAAATAGTGTTAAAATGGCTTAAGATTAAGAAATTTCTACGTTAAGAGCACAAAGTGTTGAACTAAAAAAGGTTCTAATATTTTTTTTAATGATAACTAAACATATATTCTACTAATTTTTTAAGTGTTTGATGTAAGGTTCAAAGATAGATATATATGATGATGAAAGATTAGATTTAGATATCATAATTAAAAGGAAAGAAAGATAAAATATTATAAAAGATTCAAGACCACTTGTTCTATATCTTCAGCCTGTGTAAGTGTCATTTGAAGTTTACATATTTTAGGGGCATAAAATTTTCACCCATGCATTTCATAAGTCTTAAATTGGCATGGAGTTTTCTATTGGCACCTAAATCATTGTAGCAATTGAAAAAGTTTTTATTTTTTTAAAAAAATGTTTTTAAATTAAGTTTAATATCAAGAAAACTTTTAGAGATATTGAAAATGTTCTAATAATATTTTTTAGTTTTTATTCATGAGATCAACTGTAGTTAAAACAAAGTCATTGATTCCCGATAAAAACTGTAGTTGATAAGACTATCAAAGCATAAACTTACCATTCTTAGACAAATAGTAAAATTCTTTCTTTTCAAACTATCATCTGAGTAGTCCAACATCTTTAATACATCTAAAACCTTATTTTAAACATAACCAATCTGCTAGAAACAATTGAGAAATAAGTTTTTTTAGTGATCTTTCAAGAATCTTATCACCTTCATGAAGCTTCATACCATTTTTGGGCTATTGATATTCAATCCATTTTTTGTTGGCTCCATATTCAATTATGTGTTTCTAAACCCTAGCTCTTAATTTCTATTATCATATCAAGGGGTTTAATTCATGTATTCTATTCTTATTGTTATTTTTATACAAGGTTTATGTGTAAAAGTTGTATATTCACTCATGTACTTTAAGCCTCTTATATATCTCTTGTTTAACATTCTATTCAAAGGTTCCAGACTTGTTGTGAAGCCTTAAATTTATTTTTCCTTGATTCTTAAAGGTATTAGGAGTGTTATAATCAGCATTTACCATTTAATTACACTTCTAGATTGAGTTTTCATATTTATAAGATACTATGCACGAACTTGTCAAGTGTTGATACAATCTTGTGTTCAATATGATTTCTCTTATTTTAAGTTCTACGTTTGGGCGATTAATTAACTCTTTTGTGTTTTTTTAAGTCTTTAAGAAGTCCCTAAACTTTTTTCTTGGTCAGGATGCATTTCTATTTGAGATTCTTAGTGTAAATTGTTATATATATCGAGTTGCAAGATTTCTAGATTTTCTATATTTCATATATCTTCATAATTTGTGTTTAACATATGATTTTAAGCTTTTAAATCATCATATCATGATTCATTAAGTTTTACAAAAGGTTGTTGAGCATACATTTCACTTTTATGCACTTACGAGCCCTTAGTTTATTATGCTTCAAGTGAAACACCATTATAGCAGCTTTTTTTTCACCTCTTTGGAGTTAATTTACATAAGCTACTCTTTTCCATTTAAAATTATTTGTATAGACAACTCTTTCCCTTATAAAAACATTTGTAAGGCTCATCTTAACCTAAAAAATATTGGTGTAAAGTTACTCTTAAATTTTAATAAAGAAAATTTTGATTTGTAAGGGTTTCTTTTCACCTATTGAGGAAGATTGCAATTGTTACATTGATACAATGAAAATTCCAACATCTTTGGTGTTAGGACTGGATTAAACAATGTTAGTGTTGTTGAGCCACTGTAAAGTTTGATGTCTCCTTTCTTCCTTAGTCTCTTTACATTAATGTTGAGTGTACTCTATATTTCATTGTGATATTAACTTATGTATTTATTTTTGATCACTTGTAAAATTGTTCCAACTTCATAGTATTAAAATATTATGTCATTGCTTCATTTTAGTATTAGTGTTAATCATGAAAAGGCTACACTCATATATTGATGTTGATTGTGAAGAAAAATTAATTATTATGTTTATGTGGTTTTTGCCTTAGATTTTCATACATTGAGTTTCAATTATTGCATATCCATTAAGACATTTTTTTATGGTTAATTTGGGCTTAGGAGCATTACATTTCTTAATTTGAAAATTTCATATTCAGATTAATTTTTTAGAACATTAAATTCACGCCCTTTTAAGTGCCTTTAGGACTAACATAAAGGAAGTATATTTATAAGGTTGTTGGTCATCGTTGTGCCTAATGAATATCACCATTATAAAGAATCAAGAAGGTGGAGAATTAAAAGTGAATAAAAATTACACAGTGGTTCTACAAAGTTAGGCATCATTTAGCAGCCACTCTAATTTAGAATATTAACACTGCCTATAAACGACACTGTTTTTAGCTATCCCGTTTAGCTTTTTACTCTAACTTGAATACATAAGATAAAAGATGCCATACAATGGCACTGTAATGGCTATAGTACTCCATTATTATACATC
>JAOXYD010145366.1:0-10634 GCA_028565735.1 Pinacopodium congolense
TGCTGATGATCTAGGGACTGTTATAGAGTCACATTAGGTGCACTTTTAGAGCTCAGATTATTCTAAAATTTAATAGGGTGCAATCACATCATGTGAGGAACTTATGAACCAAATTTCATAGCCATTGGAGGTGCATAAGTGGAGTTAGAGCAGAAAATGCGAAAAATGGTAGAAGTTGTCACAATATGGTACTTAAACAGCTCCAGTAAAATGATGTTGTTTAAGTCACTAAAAACATTGTCTTAAGCTAAAATTAAGCAAAAGCTCGAATTTTCAACTTTAAGACCCTTGAACCCTATAAGAGATGTATATAAGGTAGAGGAGAGTGTATTTTTGTCATTCTTGGAGCCTCTAATTTGGGTACCATGCTTTCTTAGGTTTTAGGGATTTTTTTTCTTCTCTTTTATTCTAGTTTTAGATTCTATTCTTAATTTATTGTTGTAGGTGTTGAATCTTAGTTTTATTTTTTTTCTTTTTTGTATTTATATATATTTTTAATTTCTTTATGTATTTAGTTTGGATTTGATTAAATATGTGTTAAACCTTTGTTTTATATTAATATATTATGGTTTCTTTAATTTTCTAGCCTTGTTCCCTTTAGTTTTTCTTTATTTATGTGTTTTTAGCTACTATCCAATTAATTTCAAATTGTATTTAATGTTATTTTCATTAAATTAGCTTATGCTTTCCTTGAGATGAAGATATTTGATGGGATGAATGTAAGAATTTACTTAATTTACATTTGGCATTGTGTTTTAAGTTGAGACTGAATTGGAATTCAAGTTTATTATTATGAATTAGGAATTGCTCCATAGTTTTGTCTAATCTATTTGCAATTCTTAGTCAGGTATAGGCTTTTGATTTGTAATTTTCATTAGAAAATACCATAGGTAGTGATAGGTTAAGTGATTTTGTAGGTAAACTTAATAAGCTTAGCCTAGGATTCCAATTCTCTAAATTAGAAAATTCGAGCTTATGTGATTGTGTCTTAGGCTAGTCATTCCCTAGTATTTAATGCTAACGCACGATTAAATTTATGGAGCTTGTTCTAGGTTATCATGTCATTAAGGATAAATTTTCTATGATATAAGATTTGTCTAAAATAAGAGGAATAGAGGATGTAAGAGCTTATTTGTGTCCATAGGGTAGAATCTTAAATAAAATGCAATCTTTATGTTTCAATGATCAATTTTAAGTCTTAAATCCTAGAAATATCTTTTGCCTAACTCTTTATTTTTGTTATTTGCTTTTTTGTTTTATTCACTTTAATTTTGTTAGTTGTCTTTTCATTTATTTTAAGTTCCTTCACTTTTAGGGGTTTTCTTTTCTTTTCTTTTTCTTTTGCATAACATTAAGAATAATTGAAAAATACTACTAGTTCTTTGTGGAATCAACCCTGAGTTACTTCACTACATGGTTAGTTATGTAAGTTAGGTAATTTATTATTTGGTAGTCTACGACAGACTTTACCAAAATTTTGGTGTTGTTTTCAGGGAACTGGTACTTTTGTTTGTTTTAGTTGAAAGCTTGTTTCAATTTTAATAAGTTATAGCGGTGATGGCTCATTATTAGCATACTTTTTAACTTTATATTTTCTATTCTAATTATTTTGATAATTAATTTAATTTTCTTGTTACTTTTAGGTTGGAGCATCAAGGGGTTAATCTCATAGCCTTAGCAAGCAATAACGAATGAAGAAGAAGCTAAGGTATGTGAAAATTTCTCATATTGAAGTTATTATACTTGCATTTGGCCTATTTTGCAAAATGCACAGCAGTATGGCTTTGATTCTCCACCTACATGCTACTAGAATCAATCACATTTCTAGCTCATGCCTTTACCTCCACCATTACTACTACAACTTAATGGGATGTCCTTAGAGGAGATCGTATAGAGTTTGACGGTGAGCATTCTTTAATTGTAATAGGAAATGAGGGATAGCTTGAATAACTTGGAAGATCAACTGAGCCACTTGGAAGATGTGGTTGTAAGCATATAAGTCCAAGTCTTTACAGGCATGCTTAGCCAACTAGAGAGAGACCTTAGGGAGGAGGTGTGTGAAGTTTTATCAAAGAGTGGAGAACAACTGAAGCACTTGAAAGAGATGGACGAAAAGCAACAATAACTAGGAGAGAAAGAGGTGTTAGTTCGAGAAATGGAGGGCGATGCAACACCTCCTAAAGTTAGTGATACACCTTATGTTATTGCTAGCCAAGTTTTGTTTCCTTTTCTTAGTAGTTTGCGGGTTAAAGAAGACAAGAAAGAGGATGAGTCGTAAGATGCTGAATTGATGAAAGAGTTGTGGCTGAGCAAGCTGAAGCTAGAAATTGATGAGCAAGATGATGAGTCTCCACATTTATTACCTACACTATTAAGGAGGCCATTATGGTGGAAAGGCATTGTCTATAGGGGATATTGGACTTTAAAGTATGATGGAGAAGCAATGCAGTTCCACCTCTCTGATGCTATGCTACATTAAGTTAATAGGGAGCCCATTATGAGGGAAGTTGTGCTAATATCATCAAGGATTTTGAGCATGTTTCTTGTTAGGCTCAAACTTCCTTTTGACACTGGATAGTGTATATATCATGGGTCTAGCTAAAGACCTAAAACAAGCACTTGTTAGGAGGAAAACCAACTTTCCTTTAAGCTTTGTGTGTGTGTTTTTTTTATTAGCTAATTTTTTTGTTACTTTTTTAATTGCTTTCTTTTCTTTTATGTGTTTTGTTTTATAGGTTTAAAAATGGATGGTAATCTCTCTCCATCATGCACATCATAGATCACCTCATTCAAGGAAATACTCTTATTCCATACCTCTTCGAATTTTCATTGATTTTAGTACAATGAGGACAATGTCTAATTTAAATGTTAGGGTAGGGAACAAGGTTAAAATTTTTACATGATCATTCTGAGTTTAATTATAATGATTTGAATGTTTTAGTAAAAAAATATCTTGATTCTTAGTTGATGGATTGATTGTGATATTTGAAAACAATTAATGCTTTTAATTTGTTGAACTATGATTAACTCTTGAAATGGTTGCTAACTTCATTTTTTTTCATTATCTTTTTCTTTTAAGTGGTTGCATGTGTTGTGCAATCCCTTTTATATGATATTTAGTGTTAAAGTTCATTTTATATGACTTGTCATGTGAATTGGGAATTGTATGTTATGTTTTTATTAAAAAAGAAAAGAAAAAAGTGTGTTTGTTAAATAAAAGAGCATGTTTTTCACTCCATTATCTTCAACCAATATAAAGGTTGAAGTTATGAGTGGTGCTAATAGCCATTTTAGAGGTTGATCTAGCCTAGAAACTAGGGGTGTTCATGACAAAGTATCCACCTTCATATCAAAAAGCTAGATGATATCTCGGACAAGCTAAAAAGGGGCATCTAGTTGAGTAACCAGGGTCATCCATGACAAAATGTCTAACTTTTCATAAAAAAGACTAAATGAACTCATAAATATTGCCCCAAGTTAAAATTTTGTTGTGTTTTTGGTTATTTTGATCATCCTTGACTACGTTTATGTGATAGTTAGGTAAAATGACTTGAACACTTGGTATTATGCGTTTTTGGGTTACCTTTACTAACTTTGTGCCTTACATGTGATTAAGTTGTTTTTCAATCACAATGGAGTAGAAATTTGTGAATTGAATTAAATGTGTTGATTGAATTCTATTGTATCTAATTGGTTTTTCAACTTTTGATCAAGATTATTTTAAATAGTATGTTTAAGTCATTGTTTAAGGACAAGTAATAGTTCAAGTGTTGGGGTATTTGGTAGGATTAAATTATAGTAAGTTTTCATATGCATTTTAATGTGATTTCATCCCTATTTTTTGTGTTTAAATGCTTATTTTGTGTTGATATTAAGTTTACATTTATATTTAATCATTGAACATAAATACAAGTTTAAAGGATTATGTTTAGAGAAGAATTGGACCAATAAGAGCAAGGAAAGATCAAACAAGCATTAGTTTTGGTGTAGGTAACTTTGGTGATGCATTAGGTGAATTTTAGAGATCAAATTGTTTTGAAATTTTATGAGGTAAAAGAGCACTATTTAAGGAACCTACATACCAAATTTCATGGCCTTCAGAGGTGTGTAAGAGGAGTTAAAGTAGAAAACGTGATGAGGGGTAGAAGCTGTCACATTATGGTAAACGGGCCAAGTAAAATAGTGCCATTTAAGTCCCCAACAACTTCCTTTTAAGTCCCTAAAAACATTATCTTATGCCCAAATTAAGGGAAAACTCGACTTTTCACCTTTAAAACCCTTTAAACCCTAAAGGAGATGTATATAAGGCAGAAGAGAGGAAATTTTCATCATTCTAGGAGGCTCCAATTTAGGTAGCCATGCTTTTTTCTTGTTTTCTTATATTTTAGGGTTATTTTTCTTCTAGCTTCAAATTATATTCTTAGTTTATTTGTTTCAAGTGTTGAATCTTAGTTTTATTTGTGTTTTCTCTACTATATTTCCATTTTTGTTTTGTTTCTTTATGAATTTATTTTGGGTTTGTTTAAATATGTGTTAAACCTTTGTTTTATGTTAATATGTTGTGGTTTCTTTAATTTTCCAGCCTTGCTGCCTTTAGTTTATTTATGATTTCTGTGTTTTTATCTGCTGTCTTATTTATTTTAGATTGTGTTTATTGTTATTTTCATTAGGTTAGCTTAGGTTTTCCTATTGAAGATATTTATGGGATGATGGATGGATAATTATGAGAATTGACTTAATTTACGTTGGGCATTGTGTTTTAGACTGAGATTGAATTAGAATTTAGGTTCAATGTTATGAATTAGGAATTTCTCTATAAGTTTGGCCAATGTATTTGCGATTCTTAGTTCAATTACAAGGTGTAGGCTTTTGGTTCGTAATTGTTATTAGCAAATATCGTTGGTAGTGATAGGTTAAGTGATTTTGTAGTCAAACTTAATCAACTTGGCTTAGGATTCCAATTTTCTAAGTTACACAATCTAAGCTTATGTGATTATGGCTTAGGCTAGTCATTCGCTAGTGTTTAATGCTATCACACGACTAAATTTAGAGAGTTATTTTAGGTTATCGTGCAATTAGGCATAAATTTTCATTTATTTAGAATTTGTCTAAAATTAAAATAAAAAAGATGCAAGAGCTTATTTGTGTTTATAAGTTAGCATCTTAAATAAAACACAGTCTATAAGTTTTAATGATAAATTATAAGTCTTGAATCCCCAAAATAACTGCTGCCTAGCTCTTTGTCTTTGATATTTTCTTTGTTATTTTATCCATTTTAATTTTGTTAATTTTCTTTGCATTTATTTTAAGTTCCTTTGCTTTTAGTGGTTTTCTATTCTTTTCCTTTTCTTTTGCACAACATTAGGAATAGTTGAAAAACACTATCAATTCTTTATAGGATCGATCATGACTTGGCCTACTACATAATTAGTTAAGTTAGTTAGGTAATTTATTATTTAGTGATCCTTGACAAACTTTACCAATAAACTAAACATGCACCCAAATCACATGGAATTAACCCTTAAACCTAAGATAATCAGTTTTAAAATAAGCCTAAAAGATGATAGTTTGGATGTTATCATTTACATATAATTCCCATTTAATTTAACCATTTGAAGCTAACATGTAAGAAAAGTTCATCCCAAGAAGCCCTCTCCCATCATTTTGAGCTTAAACTTATTGCTCATAATATTGAAAAAATTTTTACATGAGAAATCATTAATATAACCTAATACAATTTCATCCAAATGTATTGCATAAAGTGGTGTTAACCTTAACTTTTGAAAATCATTTTCAATAAGAAATTTATCAACCATATCATACCACATTCTAGGAGCTCGTTTAAGGCCATATAAATCTTTAAATATCTTATATATATGGCTAAACAGAACATCAAAATCTAGGGGTTCTTCTACACAAAGTTCCTATTGAGTTAAAATATTGAAAAAAATAGTTTTCACATCCCTTTTATATACTTTAAAGTTTATAAAACATGTAAATTCATGGAAAGTCTTATGACTTCTAGTCTTGCTACAAGTGTATAAGCCTTGTCATAGTCAATTCTTTCTTTTCAATTATATTCTTTGCCTACTAAATAAACTTTATTTTTCATCATATCAATAGATTCATCTAGTTTGTTTTTAAAAGTCCATTTTATGACCACAATCAGATAGTCTATTGGTCTAGGTACTAGATTCCATGCTTTACTAATCTCAAATTTTTTTACTTTTGATGCATGTGATATATCTCTAAGCACATGTTGAGGTGGATGATTCTTGGAGTATTTCTATGCCTTTAGAAGGATTTTATCTCATTATTCTCTATTTTGAATCAATAAATTAATCTTCCTTTCTTTTTTTCATCCAAGTCATGTTGTAATTCTTTAAGAGTTTTCTTTTCCTTGGAATCTTGTTTCTTTATGCTAAAGTTCATAGTGGGCCTTTTAAGGGTTGATCTAACATACATCATGTTAACAATATAGCAAATGGTTGATATGATCTTGACCAAAAACTAGTTAAGAAGCTAGTACTCATTAAATGTAGTCCTATTCATTTCTTGAATAGTTATATTATTCATTTTAATTAACCCACTCACTATAGTGTTCTAGGTGGAGAAATTGTTAGAAATTCCCTTGTAACTCATTTTCAAACTTCTTAACATGATCATTTATAATGAATTCAATGGATAAATCTTTCTAAATTTTAATATTCTTAACATGCTTCATCAATTTAGTTTATGTGTAAAGAACAAAACCTAAGTATATCTTCTATTTTCAAAAATAATGACTAATGCATAATATTTTTTACTTAAATTTGTACTTATATATAGAACAAACAAATCCATGTGCAAGAGTTATAAGGTTCAATATTTGTTACCATTTTCTTGATTTTGAATTTTCTTCTAACTTGCTTACCTATTTGACTTACTCCACACACTATTTATTAAGCTCCTTATTAAGTTTCATACTTACATGTCCTACTTTTTAATGCCACATCCAAAGTTCCTCATCTAAACACTTGAAATCTTTATTAGATAGATAATGTATATAAACGTTATAAACATTAGCTTCCTTACTTTCAATAAATTCTATAGAATAATTATTTATTTTTTAATAACTTATGGTCATATTAAAGCATACATTGTAATCTTTATAAAAAAAATTTAAATTGAACTTACTAAGTGTTGTTTTACCATCAATAAATGACATTGTCAATCATGGAATTTTTACTTGTACCAGCCTTTCAAATGCCAGTTGCATTATCTTTAGAATAATCTTAAAATTTCACATATTATTCATCTCTTTTTTCAACTTTGATAAATTTGTTTCCATATATCATCATACTTCTTGATCAACCACCATCTACAAAGCATTTTTCATGCTTGTTCTTGTTTACATACATTGACTTATCTCACTTTAGATACTAAAATGCACTTGTCTTTGTAGGTTGGTCTTTGAGCTCTTTATAATCCATGACTTTTGGATTTTCCTTTTAATTATCCTTAGGACATGAAAAAAAGCACTCAATATAACCTAAGTCACCAAAATAATAGTGTTGTGCATGGTATGCTTTAAGTGTCATCAACATGATCAAATATTCTATAAGATATTTTAGATGGTGGTGCATTACTCATATGCCTGTCATTGATGTTCACTTATATTGAAAGTTTGAACTATAAATGTATATATATGATGGTATATATTGTCTCCTATATTTTTGAGATAATTTAATTAATGGTTGATAAGGATATATTTTATGACGTTTTCGTATGAGTTTCAATGTCATTTCATACCTATTTGATGTTTTAATGGTTGGTTTGTGTTTCTTTTGAGTTTACATGTAGATTTGACCTTGGAACATAAATGCAAGTTGAAAGGGCCAAATTTTGAATAAAATTAGAGAAAAATTATAACTAAAAGAGGTGTGGAATGAATTTTAAGACTTAGAGCATCATGTTATAAGGTTTTACATCAAATTTTAAGGCCAGATGACAAACCGTGAAGAGTGCACAAAGCAAAGGACAAGACAAGCTCAGTTGAACACCAAATTTGATGCAAGTGATTTTGGTGATGCATTAGATGCAGTTTAGAGCTTAGATTGTCTAAAATTTTAAGTGATGCAAGAACATTATGTAATGAATCTACATGCCAAATTTCATGGCTATTGGAGGTAGATAGAAAGAGTTAGAGCAAAAAAGCTAAAGAGGGCAGAAGTTATCAATTTCTAGGATTTAAACATAAATTGAAAAATAACATCGTTTTTGTGCTTTTTAGGGCAAAACCTTACCAAAGTGCTCCCAAAACATTTCCAAAGCCCTAGCAGCCATCAAAGACATATATAAAGACCTATATAAGCCTAAGGAGTGTAGATTTTCTTTATTCTTGAAGGCTCCCTCTTTGGCAGCCCCTTTTATCTTATGTTTTACGATTGTTTTTCATTTTTTTATTCTTATTTCATGTCAAACCTTAAATTTAATTGTTTAGGTGTATAACTCTGGTTTATTTTTTATGTTATTGCTATCTTTTTCTATTTTTATTTTATTTTATCATGTATTTCATTTGGGTTATGTTAAATGCTTTTTAAACCTTTATTTTTGTTAATTTAATGTTAAATCCTTATTTTTTTAGCCTTATTGATCTTTATTTCCTTTATGATTTATGTATTTTATGATTTTATGATTTTAATTTTAGATTGTGTTTATGTTAATTTTAGTATGCTAGTTTTATTTTAATTGGGATTGAAGATATTTGATTGATTTATGGATGATAATTGTGAGAATTGGAATGGGTCTTAAATGGGTATTATGATTTATGCTAGGATCGAGTTAAAATTCAGAATTAGTGCCATGAATTAGGTATTAACTTATAGGATTGGCCATCCTAGGTGTAATTTTTAGTTAAATGGCTAGGTTTTAACTTTTGGTCTATAATTGTCAATGGAGAAACCCATAAATGGCGATAGGTTAATTGGATTTGTAGGTAAACTTAACCAATTAATATAGGATTTCAATTTTCTAAGTGCTTATGTGATTATGGCTTATGTTCGTCATTCCCTAGTTCTTAATGCTGTCGCATCCCTAAATCTAGAGAACTTGTTCTAGGTTGTCTCATGATTGGGGATAAGTTTTCTATTGTATAAGACTTATCTAAAAATGGAGGAACTTAGGATGTACGAACTTGTTTATGTTTATAGACTAGCATCTTTGGCATAACACAATCTACATATAGTTGATGATAGATTATAATTCATGAATTTGGAAAATGCATTTTTCCCATCATTTCATATATGATATTTATTTCTTGTCTTATTACGTTATTGTTGGTTTTCTTTAATTTCGTTAGTTGGCTTTTAATTCCTTCTTGTCCAAGGGTTGTTTTTAATTTTCTTTTCCTTTTGTGCAACATAATGAATAGCTTACAAATACTACCAGTTCTCTGAGGGATCGACCCTGACTTGCTCTGCTATATAGTAGATTAGGTAAATTTTATTATTTGATGGTCTGCGATAAATATACCAATGGTCATCTAAGGGGATGCATTTGAGTATTGGTCGCTACATAAGGAGATTCATGCTGATGAAAAATCTCTTTAACAAAGGGTGTATTACCATTAGATGGACTAAACCTTTCATACACCCTATAATTTTCCTATCTTTTAATGTCTTCTATTCACTCAACAATGTATGTAAGTTCTTTTTTTAGATTTTTAAATCTCTCAAGAGATGCTTTCAATTTGAAACTTCTTTGACAAGAGTTTTATTTTCTTTCTTTATACTAGTACTATTTGACTTATACCATAATGTTTGTGCTTTGAGTAACAATTTTTCTTTTGTTCATATATCTAGTGCCATTTTGATTTCATTCAATTTAAGGATAACCTTCTTCTCTCCTTATTTAGTATTTCTATATTCTTAACCAATTCATTAGATGATAGTTCATCTTTATTATCCTTAAGTTAATCTCTATATTTTACCTTTTTTCATGTTCCACAAAATTTAGAACTAGAAGCATCTTTTGCATTTTGATACGTATCAATCTCTTGTTGATTATTAGTAAAAAATAATTACAACTTTGCCTTTTCGAGAACAAATTTCAGGATTTCCTGTTATGTTAGGAATATCGAAAATTCGAGTGTCTGAAGCTGAAGTAGCAACTTTTGAAGTAATATAAAGAAAACCAATGACTGGAGTGGGAGAGTTAGAGTAATCTAATTGGTGTGAAAGACCTATTACTGGAGAATTCATGGGGTAGAGCCAAAAAGTGTGAATTGTATAAGTTAACAATAGAATTGATTACATGAAGGAAAGGGCTCTTGTGCAACTTTGGCTTTACTAATGATTAAATTGGCTTCATTAAAATTCATATTATGACTGGCATTGGCTACCGCAGAATAAACCCATTTAAAAATAGGATAACATGTTCGATATAGCATGAGTTCAAGTATCATAAGTTTTTCTTCGTAGGAACATTGTTTCCTCTCCTTTGCATTCCCTTAAATCATCCTATGTTTCTTACATTACTATTTTTGTTTTGTAATCATTTTCATATACATATCTGGTGTTTTTTATTTGAACATTAATTATTGAAATGATGTATATTTTTTCATTCATAATATACAATACTACCCTTTTCTTAAA
>JAOXYD010145377.1:0-10633 GCA_028565735.1 Pinacopodium congolense
AGCTATCAAACCACTTCAACTTATTCATGCAGATATTTGTGGTCCTATTAATCCTCCATCCTTTGGTAAAAGCTCTTACTTTATTCTCTTTATTGATGGTTATAGTAAAAAGACATGGGTGAAATTTTTGAAGTACAAGTCTGAAGCATTTGACACGTTTAAAAAGTTTAAAGCTTTGATTAAAAAAGAAAGTGATTGTGAGATTAAAGTATTAAGAACTGATAGAGGTGGAGAATTTACTTCTAATGAGTTTAAGAGCTTTTTATGAGATGTATGAAATTCGTCATCCTCTTATAGTGCCTACGTCTCCACAACAAAATGGAGTAGCAAAAAGAAAAAATTGAACAATCTTAAACATGGTGAGAACTATGTTGAAAAGCAAGATGATGCCTAAAGAGTTTTGGGTTGAAGTAGTTGCATGTGTAGTTTATCTCTCAAATTGTAATACTACAAAGAGGTTGAAAGATATCACTCCATAAGAAGTATGAAGCAGAATAAAGCCTTCTGTATCTCACCTAAGAGTGTTTAGATCTATAACATATGTGCATATGTCGGAGCAAAAAAGGTCTAAACTTGACAATTGAAGTAATAATATTATTTTCATTGGTTATAATGAAAACTCAAAAGGTTATAAGTTATTCAATCCAAGCAAAGTAAAGATTATTATTAATAAAGATGTTGAATTTGATGAATAGTCATCTTGGAATTAGAGCTTTCAAATTGAGAGATCTTATGATTTCTTTCCATATTTTGAAGATAAAGAAGAAAAGGAGGTTATTCAAGTTGAAAATCATGCCTCTCCACCAACTTCACCAATCCCATCATTTCAAGCATCATCATCCACACCTTCACTAACAAGTGTGGGGCTTCGAGGATATCGAAGACTTGATAAATTTTATGATAATCCTAACTTGTTTTGTTTGTTTACAGATATTGAGCCCTTAAATTTTGAAGATGCTAGAAAGAATAAGAAGTGGATATATGTAATGGATGAGGAAATTCACGCTATCAAAAGGAATGACACATGGGAACTCACTTCTCTTCTGAGAGTTCACTAAGGGATTGGAGTCAAATGGGTGTACAAGATCAAGAAAAATCCCAAAGGTGAAGTGGATATGTATAAAGTAAGGCTTGTTGTCAAAGGATATAAACAAAATCAAGGCATTGACTATGAAGAGGTATTTATCCATGTTACTCACTTAGAAACAATTCATTTATTAATATGTGTGGATGCTCAAAATCAGTGGAAAATTCATCAATTAAACATCAAGTCTGCTTTCCTCAGTGGGTATTTAGAGGAAGAAGTCTACATTGAGTAACTGATGGGATATATAGTTGAAGGCCAAGAAGATAAATTTTTGAAATTAAAGAAGGCCTTGTATATAAACATGCAACAAGAGCTTGGAATAGCCGAATCGAAAATTACTTTTAAGCGAATGACTTTACTAGATACTTACATGAGTATTCTTTTTATGTTAAAAAGGATAAATATGATTTGTTATTTGTTTATGTCTATGTGGATGATTTGATCTTCACAGGAAACAATGCAAAGATGTTTGAAGAGTTTAAAGATTCCATGAACCAAGAGTTTGAGATAAGTGATATGGGGTTAATGTCTTACTACTTGGAAATCGAAGTGAAGCAAATGGATGATGGAATTTTTTTCACTCAAGAAGGCTATGCAAAGGAAGTATGTGAAAATTTTAAGATGTTAGATAGTAAACCGGTTAACATTTCTTTGGAATGTGGAATTAAGCTATCTAGGTTTGATGAGCAAGAGGGTGTAGATCCAAATTTATTTAGAATCCTTGTAGGAAGCTTGAGATACTTGACTTATACGAGACCAGATATCTTATTTGCAGTTGGACTTTTTAGTCGATTTATGGAGACACTTCTGAAGTTCACCTGAGGGAAACCAAGATAATTCTTCAATATCTCAAAGATACCATTGATTATGAAATATTTTATTCTTCTTCTTAAAACTTTAGTTGAATGGAGTTTTGTGATAGTGATTTTTCCAAAGATCTTGATGATAGAAAAAGTATGAGTGGGGTTTTTTTTCAATTTGGGACATAATGCAATCTCTTGGTGTTTAAAGAAACAGCCTATAGTTACACTCTTTACGTGTGAATTGGAGTATATTGCAGCTACTTATCCTGCTTGTTATGCTATTTGGTTGAGAAGATTGTTGAAGGAACTTCATTTGGAGCAAATTAAATAAATAAAGATTAAGATAGATAATAAATCCACTCAAACTTTGGAAAAGAATCCAGTGTTCCATAATATGAACAAGCATATCGATACAAGGTTTTATTTTATTAGAGAATGCATTGCCAAGAAGGAGATTAACTTAGAGTTTGTGAAGTCCCTTGATCAAGTTATTGACATTTTTACGAAACCTCTCAAATATGATATTTTCCAAAAATTAAGGATGATACTTGGAGTTATACCAAAACCAAGTTTAAAGGGGGTGTTAGAAATAATCATGACTCTTATGATTTTGCAGCAACTTTAATAGGGTAATTGAATGGTCAAAACTCAACCAATTAAGGTGATTTATGATTTTTTAAAAAAATCTATATGTGTCTAGATTCAGATGAATCAAACTTATGTCATTTAGAGTTATCTAGAGAGGGTTATGGTACAATAAAGTTAGAATGGTCAGTTTTTTGTTGTTTTGAAATTTAATTGTATCATTGAAAGTTTTTTCCTCTTTGTATTCTAGAATTAAGTAACTTTTAAGTTGGCTAGTCTAAAATTCTCCATTTGGCACTATAAATAACCTTGTAGTGTTTCAATTTAGGCAAGTGATTTAAGAATAAAGATTCCTCTTCTTCCATTATTTGCATAAATGAGAGTTCTTCTTTGTATATGAGTGTACAGATTGTTGAGAGTTCTTGTTTTTTCTAGCAATGATAAGGATGTGATAGATGTGAGGAATTTAAAGGGAGAATGGGAAATTTTTCTAGTGAAGTGATTGTAAGAGAGATCCAATTGTTGTAGAAATGTCAAGTTTACCAATCAATAGGGCAAATTACCACTCAACTTATTGTAAAAAATATCAAGCTCTAGAAGATTTGTCAACTCCCATAAGCATATATATATACATTAGAGAAAAGGAAATTAGAGAGAGAGAGACCACAAAAAGAGACTTGAAATTTTATTATTGAGGGCAACTAATGTAACACCCTCTATGTGAAACCTACAACCATCCACACAAAAGACAATCAACACATACTTACATTACAAAAATCCCCAATACTTCACATTGTCTTAAATAGTAGTAACACATATTTGTTTGTTCATTTACATGGTAACCCAAAAGGAAATATACAAATTCCTTTAACCATTACATGTACAATCATATGCAACTAAAAACGCATTTCAAAAGTATTTTTTTTTTCTTCTACTAGTTAGTTTTTGTCCTTGCAAATATTTCCTGTACCTCACTCCTATGATTTGGAGCTACACGGATTAATACCTTTGCTAAGCTTGAAAGCTTAGTATAAGTTGGGGCCTTATATCTAACCTTTGATACCATGAATATTGCCAGTCAGCTTACGACTACTCATCTATAAAGAAAGTCTCAAGTGAAGTCATGCTTGCATTAGATTATAGTAAGGTGTTGACATTAGACAAGCCTGTAATAAACAAAGAAGCCTATTGAGAAATAAACAGTAAAAGAGATTAAAAAAAGAATACATTGATTTAATGAGATTTGGAAATCTTATAGTTCTTATGTTTCTAGGAGTGAAGAGGATTTGATTTTGTATTACTTCACTGAAAACAATAGGTTACATTAAATTTTATAAAAACTCTTAAAAGTAAAAAACATGACCTTTTTTTTTTCTTAAACGACAGTTTACTATGACCTAAACAGTGTCGTATATCTCCTGAACAATAATTTTGTAACATACTGCGAGAGAGTTGTATCCGCACCTCTAACCTATCTTTTTATACACTAATACTTACGCTCCACTCCACTCGAGTATCTATTCCCTTACCAGTATATATATATGAGACATATATACAACAAAACTTATTATCAAACTAAGTACATAAGTAAAATATTATTCTAGTAGATTAATAAAAAAAAGAAATTAATAAATGTGGACTAATTGTAATAGTTCACATCTTATTTTTGGAAATGGGCCTCGGTCCTGTGTCAAGCTTAAAGTTCAAAGAAAATGAAGAGTTCCAAGACTTTGCAGGAAGTTTTCGTCCAAAAAAGAATTATTCGAGTATAACTCTTTAACATTATCTAGCTCTATTTGGAGAAAAAGAAAACAAATGTTATTTAGATAATTAAGACTTTAATTTAAGTAAAAACATATATTTAACTTACCTTGTGGAAATAATATTCTTGTAAAATTACTGTAGGGACTTGAGTTTTGGGAAGGCTTTTAATGATTCAAGCTAAAAGCTGCTTCCATTACAAACATAGTCCACTAGCTCAAGGATGCTTATATTACTTAGACCCTCAATGTCTACAAAAACCAATTTTCTAATAATTTGGGGGTGAAAAAATAACTAGAAAAACATATATATTTATTTTTAAGTTTATTTTGTGTGAGTTGAAAATTTATTCAAAAAATTGCCATAAGGATTAAATTTTATTGTTTATATAATCAAATTTTCATATATTTTTTAATTCTCGATAATACATAGATGAAATCAATAAGTTGTAAAGGTGTAGAAAAGTGAGAGATATGTAAGAATTGAGTAAATAAATCACAATAAATGAAAATTGCTAATGTCTAAAAATGATATTAAATAAAATTTAAGTATACCTTTATATACATCAAACTTGTCAGTATAATGTCTAACACCTCCAAATTGAATAAGGCAACCAAGTTTGGCCAGCAAACGAAAACAGCAAAGTTGGTATCAGAATAGTTGGATGAAAAATGAACTTTTATTGATAACCATCACTTTACAATCGGTGTATTTATACTCATATGAAAGTAGTAATAGGAAACTAACCAAGAAACTAACTATCGTACTAACTACTGTCTAACTAACATATAAGCTACAGTAAAATTTCAGCAAAAATATTAAGCTACAATTATCCTCTATTCTCCCCTATTTTGAGAACATTGCTACAGTACCCTATTGCTTCTGTATTTGTAATGTTGCTGCTGCTTTTGTATACTGTAATGGTCTTCTACTATCTATAATATACTGCAATACCCCCCTCAAGCTAGATTCTTGTAAATGTTAACAAGATGCAACTTGACAAGAAAATTCTACAAATGAGGAGCAGTAAGAGGCTTGGTAAAACCAACAGTCAACTGACAACGAGATGGAAGTGGAAGAAGATGCAATAATCCAAATTGAAGCTTCTCCCAAATTACATGACAATCCAATTCAATATGTTTGGACCGCTCATAAAACATAGGATTGTTGGCTAGATAACTAATAGAAACATTATCGCAATATACAGAAGCTGGTAAAGGAGAAGGAATGTGGAGAGCCTGCAAAACATACACAATCCATTAAAGCTCACAAGCTAATGCAGCAAGTGCACAATATTTGACCTCAGAAGATGAACGAGATACTATGGTTTGCTTTTTAGATCGCCAAGAAATTAACGAATCACCTAAGAAACACACAAAAAACCAGTAACCGAACGTCTTGTATTTGGACAACTTGCCCAATTTGAATTAGAGAAGGTCTTAAACTATAAAAAAGAACGAGCTAGGAAAAATAGGCCTTGACCAGGCGAAGCCTACAAGTAACGAAGCACGCGATGAGTTGTATTCAGGTGTAATATTGTAGGAGAATCCAAAAATTAAGACAAATGTTAAACAACAAAACTAATGTCGGGGTGAGTATGAGTAAGGTAACTAAGCTTCCTAACCAATTGACGATACATAGTAGCATCAATAAGAATACCATCACCTTCTTTTTTCAAAGAAGTACCAGCCACCATAGGAGATGTCATAGGTTTACAATATGTGAAATTAGTCTCATGTAAGAGATCTAAAACATACTTCCGCTAAGAAATGTGGATACTAGATGAATGATGAGCAATCTCCATCCCTAAGAAATAATGTAGTATTCCAAGGTCCTTAATTTTGAACTGAAAATCCAGAAAACTCTTAACTAAATCAATCTCTTGGAGATCATTACCAGTAATCATAATATCATCAATGTAAATAAGTAAAGGAGAACAGGTGGTGAGTCCATATTGTCGACTGGCTTGTTTTAAGCCATGGAGAGACTTTCGTAAGCAATATACTTGAGCATATTGAAAGGAGAACAGGTGATAAGTCTATATAAACTTCCTCATTAAGCTCCTCATGAAGGAAACTATTATTAACATCTAATTGATGTAAAAACCAACCTTGACCTGCTACCAAAGCTAACACAATTCTAATAGTAGTGGCCTTCACAACCAGAGAAAATGTTTCTGTATAATCTATGTCTTCACATTGGATATAACCCTTTACTACAATTCTAGCTTTGTAACGTTCTATGCTTCCATTGGCTTTGAACTTGACTTTATAAACTCAGCGACAACCAATACTGGACTTTCTTGAAGGTAGAGAAACTAATTACCAAGTGTTATTGTCCATAACTTGTCTCCAACACTCATGATGGACAGCTTCCTTATAAGATATAAGCTCAACAATACTCTGCACCTGTATAACAAAGGAATGATATACAGGAGACAACCGATCATATGAATGAAACGAAGTCAAAAGATGAGGAGATTTGCGTTTGGAGGATGAAACTGATAAAGAAGTGCCTCTAGGGAAAGGACAATAATACTCAGATAGGTAGCTTGGCAATTGACGTTACCTACTAGAACGTTGAGGCTGAAGGCTATCTGAAGAACTTTGAAAAAAATCACCAGAGGAAGAACAATCTTGATGCGATAAGGGACTATCAGATCCTTATGGCTCAGCATAAGGAACTGGTAGCACAAGAGAAGATTCATGTCGATCTATGTATGGAAAAATCCGTTCATAAAAACTAACATCCCTTGAAACAAAAATATTTCTTGAAACTAGATCATACAAGATATAACCTTTAGTCCCTTTTGGATAACCAAGAAAAATACATTTTGTAGCTGTTGCATCAAGATTAGACTTTGATCTGTGATGAGTAGATGCAAAACTCAAACATCTAAAAACTCTTAAGTCAGTCACATTAAGTAACTTCTAAAACAGAATCTGAGAAGGAGTTTGATTTTTCAACAAAGGAGTGGGAGTAATATTGATCAAATAAGTGACATGCTTAACATAATATCCCCAAAAACTGAGGGGCAAACAACTTTGAAACTTTAAAGCTCTTCCAAAATTTAAGAGATGTTGATGCTTCCTTTCCACAACAATATTCTGCTGAGGAGTTTTAACACAAGAGACTTGATGAACAATTCCTTTTGCTGCAAAAAATGCATTCATCTGAAACTCTTTACCACCATCTGTG
Organism: Pinacopodium congolense; assembly: GCA_028565735.1. Classification (NCBI taxonomy): domain Eukaryota; kingdom Viridiplantae; phylum Streptophyta; class Magnoliopsida; order Malpighiales; family Erythroxylaceae; genus Pinacopodium; species Pinacopodium congolense. Next base: position 7,435 of record JAOXYD010145377.1, read on the forward strand.
CGAATACATTTAATACGAGAATCAAACTGTGTCTCAACATAGTGACTAAACTGTTGGATCAATGAACGAACCTCATGTTTACCAGCCATGAGAAATAACCAAACAAATCTGCTGTAGTCATCAACGATTGTAAGAAAATACAATTCACCATTTAAAGTTTGCATAGGAGTTGATCCCCACATATCCATATGAACAAGGGCAAAACAAGATTGAGTTTTGGTCTGACTAACTAGAAAAACCTTTCTTTTTTCCTTGGAAAAATGGCATACATCACAGATATGAATAAAGGATTTTATGTTCAAATCTGGATACATTTGTTGTAATAAATTTATTTTGTTGGAAGAGGCATGATCAAATTGTAAATGTCAAATGTCAATAGGATGATCATTATTGGAAACTGAATTAAAAATGGGATTATTCTTCAATTGTAATTGATATAGACCTCCTTTCAACTCAGCTGATCCAATCATCATCTTCTTGTATGTATCCTACATAATGCAGCGTTTTTCATCAAAGAACAATGAATATGATGATCCTTTCAATAGTTTACTCATTGAAATAAGATTAAAAGTAAAACTAGGAACATATAGCACTTTTTCAAGCTGTAATGAACCATTCAAGGTTATAGTTCCCATATGAGTTCCCACCGTGCTTTCTCTATTCGACAACTTAACAAAGATATCAGCAACTAATGTATGAGATTGAAATAGATCAAGTGAACAAGCAATATGATCTGTTGTGCCAGAGTTTATATACCAAATATTGTGATCTTGTTGTATTGTATAAGAACAAGAGAGAATGATCTTACCTACTCCCGGATCATTTAGATTAGTGCTAGTTAAAGCATTCACCCTTGTATTCTTGGAAGCACCATAATTTTCGTAATTATGAATCAATGCCAATAGCTTAGCATATTGTTCTTGTGTAAAATTGAACATCTTGATTATCCAGTTGACCAGCATTATTTGATAGAGAAATTTCATTGTCATTGAATCCTTCCTCCATTCCATCTATCATATGAACTGTCGTTGTTTGATTGACTTGACGTTGCTGCTTACCTTTCGGTTTATATCCAAGTGGAAAACCATGTTTTCGATAACAAGTATCCTCAGTATGGTTTATATATCAACTAAATGTACAGACTAGTTTCTTGTTGTTAGTATACCATTTATTGAAATCAATAGATCTTTCTTGACTCTTATTTGCATTGAATGCTACTGCTTGAATCTTCTTATGTTGATGCATAACAACCAAACCAAGTTGTTTTGCTTGTTGTCTAACCATTGAAAAAACCTTTTTTCAGACTGGGTAGAGGCTTAATCACCATAATTTGAGACCTTACTATAGCATAAGGTTCTTCTAATCCTCGTAAAAACCAGATAACACAATCTTGCTCCAGTAAATTCCTCATATCTAGAACCATGCTACACGAGCATTTGGGATTGCAACGATAATTAGGAAGCGGCCTTAACACAAAAATTTCATCCCAAACTACCTTTAATTGTTTGTAGTATTTTGTCACTAATAATTCCCCTTGTTTCAAGGCATATAATTCTTCTTGCAACTCGGCTAATCGAAAACTATCTCTTTCAACAACAAAAAAACACACAAATCATTCCATACATCCACCGCTTGCTCAAAACACATCACACTTTGAGCAATGGAGTTCGTGACTGAATTTAAAATCCATGACACAACCATATTGTTACATCTATCCCAAGCATCAAACAACTCATCATTTACTTCAAGAATATTGATACTTCCGTCGACAAACTTCAATTTTTTTTAGATTTTAGAGCATATGCTTAGCTCTGGCCCAAGAATAGTAATTAGATCCATCTAATATTAGATTAACTAACACCAAAGAAGGATTTTCATTCACATGCAAGTAATAGGGACTAGAAAGCATTTCTTTTAGTCTACCTCTTACCGTCGCCATCTCATTCAAGCGTCAATACCGTTTGCTGAAGAAATTCCTTCAAGAATCTTCAAGAACTATTAAGAATAATGTAGCATTTCTCTGATACCATATCAGAATAGTTGGATGAAAATGAACTTTTTAATTGATAACCGTCACTTTACAATCAGTGTAGTTATACAAAAATGAAAGCAATAACAGGAAACTAACCAATGTATTTATAAGCTACTGTGATCCTCTGTTCTCCCCTGTTCTGAGAACATTGCTATAGTACACCTATTGCTTCTATATCCATAATGTTATTACTGCTTTTGTATGCTGCAATGGTCTTCTGCTGTCTCTACTGTCCGTAATATACTGCAATACTTGGAAGATGAGAAAGATAATGTATAACTGATGGAATATTCTGAGTTCAAAAATTTAGTAAGAAATAAAACTATAAAATCAAGATCGATTTCAAGAAGAATTATAACCCTTCTGTGCTCTAAAAATTGAGGTGAATTACCAGTAAAAGAAAGTCATTATGGGTTCAAACATCATTGGTCGTAAGATTTTTACTTTAAAACACATGAAGAGCTACTAGGAAGCAAAAGAAAAGACTCCCTTGCAAAATATTCGCTTAGCACTTAACTAGCATAACCTATATGATGAACCTTAAAAAAAACTACTAATTACTGGCTCATTAATGATTTATCTAGAGAAGTTGAAATTCCACTCAAGAACCATAGAAAGATTGCTTGAGATTTGTGCCGAAAAAGACTTCCAACGTTTAAATTCGACGTAAATTTAGTGATAAAATATCATTTGGAGTTAAGTACACTCTCAACTCTTCCATTAACACACTAATTAAAGAAAATTCCTATATAGTCCACAGGAATAACAATAAATGATTCATATTGGACGAAACTAGAGGACCAATCAAGATGCTCCAAAACGTATTGTGCTTATGTAGTTAGCTTTGACCACAGTTAATAAACCACCGGTTACAGTTATAAAATTGTTGGTTATGATTTATAAAAATCTATAAACCTTAACCTAACTGTCAGTTTATAGTTTAAGTTACGATTTGAAAACCGTTGGTTACGGATCAATTGATGGTGTAACCAACTCCAGTTAATCTCTAGTTTAATCATAATTATTGTTTTATTAATTTCAAAATTTTATTTTCAAACTTAAAATTTTTTAATTTGAAATTTAAAAAATTTTCAAATATAATAAGTTGGATATAAAAATATAAAGTTAAATGAATTAAAATATATGACAACCATATATAAATTATAA
>JAOXYD010145397.1:0-10633 GCA_028565735.1 Pinacopodium congolense
CTTAATAATGCAAGGATTCGAGGAACAAGAGGCGATGATTCCATTTGACATGGTGATAGCTCTTCAAGCACAAATTTCAGCACTTAGTGATCAATTAAGCATTTTACAAGGTACGTCTTCCTCTTTTATTTGACCTGTGCAGTTTCATTATGAATTATGTGGATAGGTTAACCATGACACAAATGATTGCTCTTTGAGGGAGTCATGGGGATTTGCGCAACCAAGAGGTAACTTTTCATATTCCAATGATTATAATTCAGGGTGGCAACACCACCATACTTTTCTTAGAATACTAACAATGTAGGTTACCAAGAGAGCATCCAAGAAGCTCCCAATTTTGAAGAAGATCACTTTGACGATTGGGCGAGTATATTGGAGAGCAAGATAGACAGGATGGCAGAGAAGCTGATGGATACATTGGTCTCCAAGATCACAAGGGTGGAAGAGAACCAAAAGAGGATGTTTTCGAGCCAAGAGGAAAATCAAAAGAGGATGGAAGCAAAGTTTCATCAGATTGTCAAGAACCATGCTTCCTCCATCTACAACTTGGAGGTACAGGTAGGTAATCTGGCCAATATTTTCTTTTCTAACAATGCAGGTAGCATACCAAGCCATCCTGAAGCAAATCCAATGAAGCAAATTCAGGCTATTATAGCTCTCATGGAAAAGGAAGCACAGGATACAATGAAGGAGGCTGAATGCTCTAAAGAGGGGAGTCAAGATGAAGTGGAAGAGAAGGAAGAAGAAGAGGAAGAGTTACTTAGTGCCAACTTAGAGAACGAGTTATGAACAAATGTCAAGTAGGATGAAGATCCTTCATATTTATTGCCTACAAAACTATAAAGACCATCTTGGGAGAAAGGCGATGTCCAAAAAGGAGAGTGGACATTAGAGTTTGATAATGAAGCAGTTCACTTCCACTTTACTGAAGCTATGGAGCATCGTGCTGATTAGGAGCCGACTTCAAGGGAAGTTGCTTCAAGTTCCATACGGAGTTCAAGCATGATACATGTTGGGATAAAAAATCTATTTCGCAATGGATAGTATAGACATGCAAAGGGTCAAGCTAATGACCTTAAATTAGCATTTTTTTATTTGCTTGTTTTCCTGTTTAGTGTTTTTTTTACTTTGAGTTGATCGTGTTTAGTTTGCTTTTGAGTTTATTTTGATCGTTAGTTTTTTTGTCCTTTTGATCTCTTGTTGTTTAGCTAACTTAGTGAAGCTTGAATGTTTGTTGCATATCATAGTTTCTTAGAGGATTACAGCCAAAGATGACGAAGATTTCCTACACTGTGGATTAATAGACACTAGCATAAGCCTTTCAATTTTTAATCTCATTGTGTTTTGTTTTTATTTTGTGTTTGTTGAGTTTTGTTGTTCTATTTTCCACATTGAGGACAATGTGTTATTTAAGTGTGGGGAAGTAGGTAGCTGTTGCATGTGCTACATTTGTGATTGCACTGTTGGCATTTTGTTATTTAGGATTAATGTTTTAGGCATATTATGGTGTTGTGTTTGTCTTACTTTGTTTAAGCATTGGAACCACACTTGAATCATGTTGATATGTGTTGCCATGAGATTCTATCATGTTAGTTAGAATGAGATTGAATGCATGTTTGAACTCAGATTATGTTACTTGAGTAGATAATGAACCATGTTGAATGATGACAAGTAGTTGGTTGCATAAGCTTACTCAGAACATGATTCTTGAGCAATGAGGTAGTGTAGAGATGCCTAAGGAATTTTCATTTGAGCCAGTGTGAGGATTGCGCTTATATGACTCCATATATAGTCATTTCATTTTTTTATATGTGTGATGCTTCCTATATGAAAATATCCAATTGGATATCTCCTAATATCCGACTAACTCCTAGAGCAGATTGACTCCTAGAAATTAGGAGTTTAGATATGTTAAGATATTGTGTACATATTGTTTTTTTTCCTAGAATAGCCCTCTTTAGTTCTATATATTCTTGTACCTATGTATTGTATTATACAAGTGAATAAAACTACTATTCAGATTTCCACAGTTTGATTTTTTTACACAAATTCTGGACCAAAACATCAAGTTTAAGAAAGAATTGAAGCGAAAAAATAGAGCAATGATCTATCAAACTAGACCATCAGCGGCGGTTGCTGCAATTGATCAATAGCATCATTAATAAAGGAACACACCACCATTGAGGAAAGCTGCAATGCTAGTGATAAAGGAACAACCCATCGTTGAGGAACGCTGCCAAATCCTTCAACAGTGGTTCAACAGAACACCGTTGAAGGACTTTCAATAACCATTAAACACACTATTAGCAAAAAATAAAAAATTCAAAGAGGTCTTTCACTAATCCTAGACATTACCCTAATTGAAAAAGGGTATGAAAAACCACAGCTGGCAATCTTCCTTCCCCTTTGAGCTCCCATTGATTTCCTTCGATTTCTTGCTTGTTTTTAGGGATTTGAGTTGGGTTTTCTTATGGTTTTCTGTTTAATCTGTTTAACTTAGTTGTCTTGGGTTTAGTTAAGCTTTGTTTACAAATGTTCTAGTGATTCCATAGCTGTGCCACGTTTTTACATTCGACCTTGTATTTGACTTTGATTTTGGATGATTATTGTTGTGTAAACTCTTTAATATTGTGGTTTAATAGTGAATATATGATTTTACCATCTTGTTTTGATTATTACAACATGATTTCCATGTTTATTATCCTGCAATTGTTTGTTTTTAATATGAGTAGTTAAATTTCTTAGGGTTTTAAGGTATTAAAGGGATGATGGGAAGTTGACTATGAGAATAAAAATGGATTTTCACTAATATTGTGTTTCTAGAACTACAGTGAATTGAAAACTTGAATTAACTTCATGAATTAGGGATTTATTTGTAGGTTTGATTCTAGTTTAAATGCTAGGTTTGAATTTTTTATCCATAATTGTCGTTGATGAAATCCATAAGTAGCAATAAGCTAATTGAACTTGTAATTGAGATGTGGTCAATTTAGCCTAGGTTTTTAGAGTTCGTAGCTTAAGTTCGTTGATCTCTAGTTATTAAAGTTACTACGCAATTGAATCTAGAGATCGTATCCTAGGTTATTGTATAGTTAGGCGTAGGTTTTCAATCATATCAGATTTACCTATAGTTGGAGGAGTGAGGATGAGGGTCGGACCTGAGTTTATAGGCTAATATCTTAACTAAAACACAATTTATTTAGTTTCAACAATCAATTTTCTTTCTCGAAATCCTAATAATATCTTTTACCCGCTTTGTTAGTATTGGTATTTGCTTCTATATATTTTGTTATATTGTTTGTCTTCTTTCGTTTCTTTAGTCATATTTCCATTTGTTTTAATTTCATTGCAACAGGGGTTTTTGCTTTTTCTTTCGCAACATTAAAGATAACAATTTCATCCTACCTCTTTGTGGATTCGACTATATCTTACTCTACTACACTGAAAGATTAGTTAAATATTTTATTATTTGATAGTTTGCAATGAGCTATCAAATTTTTTATGCCATTGTCAGGGAGCTATCATGGTGTGTTTTGTTATTTATGTTGTTTTATTTTTTATTTATTTACCTTTCTCATTTTATTTTCTGTTTTGCATGTCTTGTAGCCCTCCAAAACATAAAGGTTACAGAAATCTGCTACGAAGAATCAAGACTCACTTCTTTCTCCATTAAATCCTTTTTTATTTTCTCCTATTGTAGGTCGTACAAAGCTTCAGCATTCTAAGAGCATTCAACACACTTCCACACCTGAGAGCAATAGTTCATTATCATTTGAATAGGAAGTTGAAGTTTAGAGGAGTCTCCAAAAGAAGTTGAAGTCAATATGGAGCATTACCAACGCACTTTGAAGGAGCTTGCGGCTCCTACCTTTAACCTTGATCTTCTTTACATTAATTATGTTGTAAATAAACCTGACTTTAAGATTATACCTAGTCTAATTCGTTCTTTGCCTATTTTTACATATTTTCGGGATAACAGTTCGTTGAGATCCAACTATATCACTAACTCAAAAAAATTTCCAAGGAGTTCCACATTGCATGTTAGAAGATGAAGCTTGCTAGTGTCAAAGTAGATCAGTTGAAGTTGAAAGCTTTTTCTCTAGTTTTAGTAGATGCAGCAAAAGAATGGCTCTACAATCTACTAATTGGATAGGTTACCACTTGAGACTAGATGCAACAAGTGTTCCTCAAGAAGTACTTTTTGATGTCAAGAGCACTAAAGATCTGAAAGGAGATTTGTGGCATTCGACAGGAGGGAAGGGAGTAACTTAACGAATATTGGGAGCATTTCAAGTAGTTGTGCAACAATTGTCCTAAGCAATAGATAAGTGAATAGCTTTTTATTCGATGTTTTTATGAAGGACTAACACCTATACATAAGAACATAATAGATCCAACTAGTGGATGGACATTAAGAGGTTGATAGCAACCATAATGTCCAATTATCAATACTAGGGTAGTAGAAACATCATCACATCCTCTACACCGCAGACAAAAGACGTTGCTATCTCAAGGTTGGGACAGCTAGTCGTAAACCTCACATTCTTGGCGGAGCAAACTATTGTTAGAAATAAAAAGCCAAAGTATGTGAAATTTGCCTATTAACGCATCATTTCATTGATTCATGTCCTACTTTGCAAGATAACCAACAAGTATATGCTATCGAAGCACCCTAAGGTCAACAAAAAAGATATGATCCTTATGCCCCCCATACAATCCAAGGTCGAAGGATCATTCGAATTTGCGATATGTGGCAACCAATAAGGAAGTGATGCTAATTTTTGACCTTTTGTCATGTAGCAGTCACAAGGATACAACCCTTTGCTTGGGTTCTACTAGTTGCAACAACTAAGGCCTCCTCCACCTCCACCTCCACCTCCACCTCCACCTCCACCTCCACCTACACCTACACCTCCACAAGCAAAAGGTATGTCACTTTCATAAAATCATGAAGAATCTGAGCACTAGCACTCTCTAGTTCTAGCACAAGAAGAAGAGTAGCATTAAAAACCTGGAGACTCAGATGAGTTAGTTAGCAGACACTATACGAAAGCTACAAACCCAAGCCCCCAACCAACTTCCAAGTTAACCAGAGAAGAATCCAAGAGCAAATGTGTCTACCATCTTCATGAGGAGTGCCAAGCAAGAAGCGAAGGAAGATGTGGAAAGAAGGAAGAGTGAGAAAACAAGAAGGATACAATGCCTTCTAAGAAATGTGATCCAACCTTTGTTGTTCCTAACATCATTTCAATTCCTTTTTCTAGCAAATTTGCAAAAAGGGAGGATTGGGCAAAGATGGATGAGAAACAAGTGGAGAAGAAGAAGTAAGAGGAGAAGAAGGAGAACGAGAAAGCAATCCTTAACATTTTTCGCAAGGTAGAGGTGACTATACCTCTCCTTGAAGCTATTAAGTAGTTTTTGAAGGAGTTGAGCATGTAGAAGTTAAAGAAGAAAGATGATGCAAAGGCAAGTGTCAGGGTAGAATAACTAGCAGCTCTACTAAGAAGAATACCACCCAAATATACAGATCTTGGCATCTTCTCTATTCCCTGCACAATAAATAACAAGAGGTATAATCAGTGAAGCATAGACCTAGGAGCTTTTGTGAATATAATGTCATTATCTGTTTTTAAAGCTCTTAAATCCTTTAAAAGTTGCTTGTGTTATTCTTCACTTAGCCGATGGATCTAACACTACCTCAAGGGAGTCTTTGAGGAGGGAGTCTTTGAGGATGTCTTAATGCAGGTTAAGATCTTGCGCTTCCTGCAGACTTTTATATTGTGAACATGTAGGATGAAGTCTCCTATTTTGTTGAAAAGAACATTTCTGAAGACATTTCAGACATTGATTGATGTCCAAAAGAAAGAGTTGACGATGGAGTACAACAGACAAGTTATAAAGTTCAATATCTCCAAGGAAGGATATGCGACATTACGTTGGTTGCGAGCCAGTTTCAAGGGTGGAAGTGGCTAGCACAATTGCTAGTTCGTGCCATTCATATAAGGAGTTTCAGGTCTCCTTAAATGTTAGATGAGACAAGAACAAGTCGAGGTCAAGTTAATGACCTTAAACAAGGACTTGTTTAAAGGCATCCCAACCATATCCTTTCATTTTTCTCTTTTTCTCTTTTTAAAATTTGGTTTATTTCTGTTTAAGTGTTTTACTTGCTTTTTGTTTGTTTTGTTTTCAGGAAGACAAGAGGGAGTTGCAATCTTTCTTATCAAAGCTGCCATAACCCATGCATTCTAGGCGAGTATTCTTGCTCCCAAACTTTTTCTTTTATGATGTTTTTGGAGCATTGGAGACCTTGTCCAATTTAAGTGTAGGAATGGAAAACAAGTTCAAATTTTTCTACACTTGAGTTGTTATGAACCCAATAGTGATGATTTGAATATGTTAACTTAAAATAATCTTGATCTTTAGTTGATTATTAATTAGGGTATTTGAAAGAAATTAATGCTTTTTTTTCAAGAAACTTTGATCAACTCTTGAAATGATTGCTAATTTCAAAAAGAAGATTTTTTTCTGTTTTTCTTTTTCTTTTGAGTGCTTTATACTTGTTTAGAGGTTGTTTGGTTTCATTTTCTTTTTGGGTTTTGGTTTCTTGTTTTTTTAACACAAAAATTGAAGAAAAACAACACACTAATGCAGCACAAAAAATAAAAAAAAACAACACAAAAACCCAAAAAAGCACTAAAAAATCAATATAAAAACACAAAAACCACAACTAAAAACTACAACCAATAACAATATCAAACGACCCCTTACGGACCCATTTGTATGATATTTAGTGTTTAAGTACATTGTGTATGGTCTGTCATATGAATTTGGAATTGGATATTTGAAATAAAATGTCGTGAAAAAAAAAGTTTATGTTGATGAAAAAAGTTAACAAATTTCACTCTGCTAACTTTAAATCAATTTAAAGGTTGAAGTTTATAAGTGGTACTAGTAACCATTTGAGAGGGTAATCTAATCTAGTAACTGAAAGTATTCACGACAAAATGTCCACTTTCGAGTAAAAAAGATAAATGGCATATCAAACAAGTTAAAAAGGAGCATCTTAGTTTAGTAACTGGGTTCACTCATTACAAGGTGCTTGTCCTCGCGTAAAAAGACTGGATGAACTTCTAAATATTGCTCCAAATTCAAATTGTGTTATGTTTTCGATTATTTTGACCATCTTTGACTAGTTTGTACGATGACTTATGCGAAATGGCTTAGATACTTAATATTATACATATTTGGTTTTTTTCAACTAATTGTGTGCTTTTCTTGTAATTACCTTGTTTTTTATCATAACAGAGTTTTAATTTGTAAATTGGATTAAAGACATTGATTGTTTCTATTGTACTCAATTAACTCTTGACTTTTGATTGAGATTGTTTGAGTGAAGTGTTTAAGTCATTGTTTGAGGACAAGCAATGATTCACGTGTGGGGAATTCGATAGGTATGAATTATGTAAAGTTTTGGTATATGAATTCATCCCCATTTTTTTATATAAAAGTGCTTAATTTGTATCATTATGTGTTGAATGATAGGTTTGATCTTTTAATGCAAGTAATAAAAGTTCGAGATCAAAATACCAAGCTTGAGAAAAAATTAAAGCAAAAAATGGAGTAAGGATCTGTCAAACTGGACCATCGACAGTTTCTACAATTAATCAACGGCACCATTAATAGAGGAACAAACCACCATTGAGGAACGTTGCGACGTCCATTATAAAGGTGCAGACCACTGTTGAGGAAAGCTGCCCAGAGCCTTCAACCATTGTTCAAAAAACCACCATTGAAGGACTTTCAACCATCATTAAGCGCACTGTCAATGAAAACTAAACAGGATAAAGAGGTCTTTCACTAATCCTAGACATTACCCTAATCGAAAAGGGTATAAAAGAGTCAAGAACAAAGCAGAGCCGACAGTCTTCCTCATTGATTTTCTTTGATTTCTTCTTGTTTTTAGGGATTTGAGTTGGCTTTTCTTATGGTTTTCTATTTAATCTATTTAGCTTAGTTGTTTTGGGTTTATTTAAGCTTTGTTTATAGATGTTCTAGTGATTACATAGCTATATTCACGTTTTACATTCCTTGTATTTAGCCTTGATTTTGGATTATTATTGTTGTTTACACTCTTGAATATTGTGGTTTAATAGTGAATATTTGATTTTAGCATCTTGTTTTGATTATTACAACGTCATTTCAGTGTTTATTATTTTGCTATTGTTTGTTTTTCATATGAGTAGTTAAAATTTCTTAGAGTTTGAAGGTACTAAAGGGATAATGGGAAGTTGATTGTGAGAATAAAATTGGGTTTTCACTGATATTGAATTTCAAGGCTCACAATAAATTGAAACCTTGAATTAAGTTCAAGAATTAGGGATTATTTGTAAGTTTGATCATCCTATAAATAATTTCTATTTTGAATGCTAAGTTTGAGCGTTAATCTATAATTTTCATTAACAAAATCCATTAGTAATAGGCTAATTGAACTTGTAAATGAGACGTGGTCAATCTAACCTAGGGTTTTAATTTTATGATTTGCATGATCCGCGCATGGGAGTTCGTGGCATAAGTTAACTACTCCCTACTTATTAAAGCTACTATGCAATTGAATCTAGAGATCGTATCCTGAGTTATTGTGTGGTTAGGAGTAAGCTTTTGGTCCTATCGAATTTACTTCTAATTGGCAATGTTGTAAAAACCGGACCGAACATCGAACCGGTAAGGGAAGGGGTTAAAAGTTTAGAAGTTCAATAGGTATAAAACCGTTATAAATTCGGTATTGAACCGGTATAAAATAATAAGATGTATACATTATTAATCTATTTTTTGTTAATATTTTACTAAATTATAATATCAAAATTGTATTATATTAAAATTTTTCATTTTAATATTTATTATTTTAAATAAAAATATATAACAAAAAATTATAAAATAAATAAATAATGTCATAGAAGAATTAAATAAAAATAAAAATAATAGATTTAATAGATAATAAAAATAATAAAAAAAGTAAAAAAAAGTTGGAAGAGTGGATTGGAATAAAAAATTAAAAAAAGTGAAGAGGGATGAATTGGACTAAATTGGGTTGAAAATAGTCAGACCGATAGATTAAACTGGTTGAACCAGTAAATCAAACCTGATCAAACCGATTAACTGACCAGTCTGACCTTCTAACTGTCCGATTTTTAAATATAACAATTTTTTAAAGAAACCGAACCGGTAAACCGACCAATTCCGATTTAACCGGGTCAAACTGACTGGTCCAATCCGATTTCTTAAACATTAAGCAATACAACTAAACTAAATGAAAAACGTCATTGTCTTTGTTGAGATACAAGACACCAATATCCTATATGATTTCATTAATGCCATCAAAATTCTTTGTATTTTACATGTATTTTGAAATTTTTATATTTTCTTAAGATTATGTTTACTTTGGTTTTATATTTTAGTTTTAGTTTCTCTTTTTCTAAATACAAAAATCAATAAAGAAAATATACTAATACGACAAAGAAATCGAAAAAATTACAATAAATAATACAAAATACAACAACCATAACTCATAACTCAACTATATATTTTTAAAATTTTGAAATAATGTTGCTTAATGTTAATTATTTTATACAACCTTTTTAAAGATATGTGAACAGTTAAGTCAGAAGAAATAATTAGAAATTAACAAATCAAAAATATACGTCGAACAAATTAATTTATTAATTTATATGTCATTATTTAAATAAAAATATTTAATATTTAATATTAAAAAATAAAAAAATTATATTTTTCAATTATGATAACAAATTTGTTATCATAATATGATACTAAATTAATTGTTTTATAAAAATTTTATTTATTATGTAATAATGCTGGTAAATAAAATTATTAATTCTTATTTTTATTAATAATATATTTTATAAATAATTAATAACTAACTTGGTTAATTTTTACTCTTAATAAATGAAATTATAAAATTTCTGTTATTTTATAATTTATTCATATTTACATATCATTAGTTTTAACAAAAATATAAATAAATATTTTATACATGATAAAAATTAGCTTTAATAATAATTCAAAATATATTAATTTGTCATATTATTATTAATTAATAATATTTTAATCAATTTAGATGATAGTAAACAAAGTCCTTCATTAATTTTTATTTTATTATATAATAATATTATTAAAAATATGATTAATACACCATAATAATGTAGTAAAGTTGATGAAATTACATTAGAAATTAATGTCTTTTTATCTTTATTAGAATATTACTTTGAATTTTTATAATTTAATATGATTTATGAATTAAGCTGGGAACAATAGGCCAGTATGATAAGATAATGCTATAGTACAATATAAGTGGTCAACTTTATAAATAAAATAGATTATTAGGCATCTCCAACCCATTCATCTAAAATAGAGTAAAGTTTCCCTTATTTTAGAGATGATACAGTACTTTTCACTCCAATTCACAACTCTATTTTTCACACTAAAAAAGAATATTCTCAATATATTCTTTTTTAATTTTCATTAATAATTATTAAAATTACTTTATAAAATTAATTCAACTTTACTTTTTCACATATATTTTTATTCATAATATTATTGTTGTTATATTTTTATGTTA
>JAOXYD010145438.1:0-10632 GCA_028565735.1 Pinacopodium congolense
TCATTTTCACAAATGTTATTGGTATTATCCATACCTAATAATTTTGTATACATACATTTACATTATATATATATATATATATATTGTGTCGACTTTAATTTAAGTTAGGCCTGAGTATACCAAAAAGAGAATAAAAATGGAGAACTACATAGAGGCCACATATGTTTAAGTATAGATAGATAAAAAAAGCATATGTAAAATATATGTTTACTAGAACATTTATATTATGCTCTTGATGGAACATTAGTATTTATTTTGTTTTGAGTTATTATTCCTGTATAATGGGTGTATATTTACATTTAGAAATTATTCTTTTTGTAATTTTCCATTTTCTTAATTTTTATCAGGGAATTTGATCTAGTGTTCTTTTCCTCTCTTCAATATAATTTATCTTTCTAGTTACTTTTCTTAAAATTTCTTCAAATGATAAGTAATTAAAATTTTTACATGTATATGTATGGTGTGTATTACAGACCAACATTCTATAGAATATGGTAGAATAATGCTTTAGAGGAGCTTAAGGCCTTGTTTGGTATCATTGCCATTTCTTGTTTTTAAAAACACAAACCAATAAAAATAGCACAGAAACCGAAAAATACATCATACTAATACATCACAAAAACCCAAAAAATAACACAGAAACCAATAACAATATCACATAAACCAATACACATCCATAAAAACAAAAATAAAAAACAGAAACGAGAAGTGATATCAAGCGTGCTCTAAGTTTTATCCATATATGGCAACTGTAATGAATCGTATGTCTTTGGTGCTTATAAATTGCCTATAGGTAGACTTGACAGCTTTCTTAAAGTCATTATTAATGGCTTTAGTCACTTTATTGAGTTGACTTACCTTATCTTTTATTGTTACCATGACAAATAGAATAAAGATAAAGTACGTACATCTTCATTAATCAAATTACTTCCTTTACATGTCTCGTATTACTGCTAGATATATATTTATAAACTTAATTATCGGCTATTGGATTTCCTTTATGCATTTGTTAAATCTAGGTATTGATCATGCTTTTAGTTAGTAACATGGGAATATATATTAGAAATATATGATGAAAAATGGGAACACAAAATGACTTGAGTAAAGTATGTAAGTCAAAGTTATGGAATGATTATGGAGTAATGTATCTGATACAGGAGAAGATAGGTAAATTGTCAGATTTTTTTCCAATTTTTGTAAATTCAAATACAGTGTGAGACATACAGAGAATTAAATGATTCACTGTATTGATGAAAGTTGGTTAATTATTAGGTAACTGAGAGAATATTGATTTATTATGTTCTTCATCAATTTCTTGATTTTTGTTAAAAGCATAATTGGACATGTGGGGTTTTGATTATATTGATAATAATATTCTAATTGAATTTTTACAAGATAATGTTTCAAGTTGAATACTTCCTTTAAGGAATTGATTATGGATGCATATCAATTATCTATACTAGTCTTTTTTAAGCAGAGAAATCGTTCAATTGATCATCAGTTATTGATACTTAAAACATGGATAAGTGTGTTGAGTTATCCTTTTAAATTAACCCTAAAACTTTCATGTGTAATGTACAACATAATTAAAAGATAATTAATTTTGAATATGTTCTTAGTTAGACTTATCATTAATGAAATTATTGATTCATTGGATTGTATTAGAATGAATATTAGTTTATTTAGTTTATTTATTTTGTTAAGTTTTTATTATGTAGTTATTTGAAGCTTTTTGGAAGGGGAAGAAGTCATAATTAATGATTGTTGCTTCGTAATAGGACCCTACAAACCCTTCTTCCTTACTACAAACTTCTACTTTGTCACTTACAGAGAACATTGTAGTTTGTGGCGAGTTCAGTTCAAAGTGAGAGAAGTTATTGAGTGAATAGTGGTATTTATAGAGGGGCTAGGTGACAAGTTTCCAATTTAAGAAATTGTGTATATAATTGACAAAGTTTATTTCAAAAGTGTTCTTATTGAGACTAGGAAAACACATTTCCAATTTTCATAATTGTGGAAGGATTTTTCCTAATTAAATTTGGGATACAAAATAAGAGTAAAGAAGGAGTGTTTAATCCTATTAGAAGTAGGAAATCAAAGGGCCGCTTCCTTTCCGTGTTGTATATTCTTTTTAAGTTAAACTACTAAGTGCTGTAATTTCAAAAAAGAGCCAACAAAAGAATTTTAGATTGTGTATACTTGACATCTTTATTGGTTCATTTTCCCTATCCTATTATCATGTTCTCACAGTAGGGGCTATTCTAACTGGTATACTCTTTTCGGCTAGGTAATATTATTATAGCACTTTTTAGTATACCTTAGATTATCAATTAAGATACCTACCATTTAAATTCTAGTTATGGATATGGCACAAAGGTCCAGGAGTTACATTTCAGTGAGGTAAAGAAAAAATATTTTAAGTTAAATATCTACTATTAACAATTGACCATTAATACATATCAATTATCTATAGTAGTCCTTATGAATCAAGGAAATCCTCTAGTTGATCATCAATTATTAAAACTTGAAAAATGGATAAGCGTGCTATATTTATATTAGTATTTTTGAAGGGTGAAAATGCTCCAGTTGATCCTCAATTATTGAAACTAGAAACATGGATAAATATTTTTAATTATCCTTCTGAATTAACCCAAAAAAATCATATGTAATTTATTAAGTTCCTTAAAAGTTGTATATCTTATCTATTGTCAGAAACTTTTTATCATTTTGCTTACCACAGATATTACTTTTTTAGCCTTTATATTTATCATCTCGATATGTTTTTCAAAGTGAAATTTTCTACATTTTCTTCAACTTTTTCATGAAAAATTTCCCTTTTGCAATCATCTTATGTAAAGTCCCTTTATTTGAAATATAACTCCTATGTTCATTAACTTAATTAAGGCACATAAATTTATAGTAAATTATCTAAAGTTTGTGTGATTCTATTCAAAATTTGACAGGGAAACGTCATTAGGGCAAAGCACATAAAATACATGCCATTGTTATCTCATTAATGAACATTTTAAATGACTTATGTTAGACAATTTATGCACTTATCCAATTTAACATCTTCTTCTAGTAATTACAATTTTGAAATACATGACATTTTTATTGGGTAGTTTTCCTTGTCATATTATATATGTTCTTACAATTAAGGACTGTTTTAACTAATTTACTCTTTGTGGGTCACAATATTACTAGAGTACTTTCTAGTATACCTCTACTCATACCTTACACTACCTACCATACAAATTCTGCAAAAGGATATGACATAAAAGTCTATGAGTTACATTCCTGCAAAAAATAAAAATAAAAGTTTTACATTAAATACCTATACTTAGTAATTAATCATGGATGCTTATCAATTATCTATACTAGTCTTTATGAAACAAGGAAATCTTCTAGTCATTCAATAGTTATTCGTACTTAATACATGGATAAGCGTGTTTAGTTATGCTTCTAAATTAACCCCAAATTTTCATGTGTAATTTACAAATTAATTAGAAAAAAACTATATTAATTATGTTCTTTCCTTAGAAGTTGTATATCTTATCTGTTGACGAAAAACTTTTGCCATTTTGCCTAGTAGAGAGATTATGTTTTTGGCCTTCGTAGTTATCATCTCGATATGTTTTTCAATGACTTTGAAAGAATTACTTTCATTATAATTTTTTTCATCTTCTTCAAATTTTTAACATATATTTCCTCTTTTGCAATCATGGTACATAGAGTCTTTTTATTCCAATCAATCTGTAAGTACATTAGGGTAATTAAGTCACACATATTAAAAGTAAATTATCTAAATTCCTTGCGATTTTGTGTGAATTTTGACAGAGAAATGTCATTAGGACAAAGAGTATAAATACATGCCATATGTTTTCTCAATAGTAAACTTTCTTAATGGCTTATGTTAGTCAATTATGGCCTTTTCTAATTTAACTCCTTTAAGTATTTGTAATTTGGATTGTGAATACTTGACATCTTTATTGGTTCATTTTCCTTGCTCTCATATATATATTCCTGTAATGGGGGTTGTTCTAACTTGTCTATCTTTTTTGGCTCGGTAATGTTATTAGAGCACTTTCTAATACACCTCAACTCATTATTTATGCTACCTATTATACAAATTCTACTGAGAGATATGGCACCATGGTCCAATATTAGCATTCTTGAAAAAAAAATTTTGAAGTTAAATACTTGTTTTTGACAATTGATCATGGATGGATATCAATTATCTATACTAGTCTTATTGAAGTAAAGAAATCCTCCATTTGATCATCAATTATTAATCCTTGAAACATGGATAAGCTTCCTATATTTATACTAGTATTTTTCAAGGAGGGAAATTCTTCAGTTAACCATCAGTTATTGATATTAGAAACATGGATAAATATGTTTAGTTATACTTCTGAATTAACCCCCAAACTTTCTTATATAATTTACAATTGAACTAAAAGACAATTAATATTGATTATGTTCTTTTTGTAGAAGTTTTATATCTCATATGTAAGTAGAAAGCTTTTGTCATTTTGCTTATCAGAGAGATTACCCTTTTGGCATTTGTAGTTATCATCTCAATATGTTGTTCAATGACTTCGAAGGAATTACTTTCATTGAAATCTTTTGCATCTTCTTCAATTTTTTAATACACATTTCCCCTTTTGTAATCATGGTACGTAGAGTCTCTTTATTCCAAATCTAATTCCTAACTTCATAGACTTAAGTAAGGTATACATATGTATAATAAATTATCTAAGTTCTTTATGATTATGTGTGGTTTTTGACAAAGAAATGTTATTAAGACAAAAAAAAGTAAAACACTTATCATTATCTTTCGCAATAGCAAACTTTGTTACTAGCTTATGCTGAACAATTTATACTTTATCCAATTTGACCCATTCTTCTAGTAATTATAATGTTGGATTGTGAATATCTGGCATCTTTATTAGTTGATTTTCCTTACTCTTTTATATATGTTCTTATAAAAGGGGTTGTTCTAACTAGTCTACTCTTTATGACTTTGCAATAATATTAGAACACTTTTTAGTACACTTCAACTCATCACTTATGCTACCTACCATACAAATTCTACTAAAGGATATGACACCACGGTCTAGGGTTATATTTCTATGATAAAATTTTTTTAAAGTTAAATGCCTATATTTAGCAATTGATGATGGATGCATATCAATTATTTATACTAGTCATTATGAAATAGAGAACTCTTCTAGTTGATCATTAATTATTGATACTTGAACATTAATAACCATGCTATATATATCCAAGTATTTTTTAAGGGAAATCCTTCAATTGATCAACAATTATTGATACTTGAAATATGAAAAATGTGTTTAGTTATACTTCTAAATTAACCTTAAACTTTCTTATATAATTTACAACTTATCTAAAAGACAATTATTATTGACTATGTTCTTTTTTTAGAAACTGTATATCTCATTTATTAATAGAAAATTTTTGTCATTTTGCTTACGAGAGAGATGATTCTTTTGGCCTTCATAGTCATCATCTCGATATATTGCTCAATGACTTTGAAAGAATCACTTTCAATGGAATTTTCTACATCTTCTTTAACATTTTAACATGTATTTCCCCTCTTGTAATTAAGGTATATAGAGTCTCGTTATTCTAAATCAAATCCCTAAGTTCATTAGCTTCATTAAGCCACACATATTTATAGTAAATTATCTAAAAAAAATTTATTCGATGTAAATTTTGTCAAAGAAAATTTTATTGAGTAAAGGGTGTAAAATACATGCTAATGTCTTTCTCAATAGAAAACTTTATTAATGGCTTATGTTGGGCAATTTATGTCCTTACTTAATTTGATGCCTTCTTCTAGTAATTATAATTTTGGATTATAAATACTTGATGTCTTTATTAGTTAATTTTTTTCCTATTCTCTTATACATGTTCTTGCAGTAGGGACCATTCTAGCTAATTTACACTTTGTGGCTTTGCAATGTTATTAGAGCACTTTATAGTATACCTTGACTCATCATTTATACTGCCTACCATACAAATTCCACTGAAGTATATGGCATAATGGTCCAGGAGTTACATTCTTGCAAATAAGAAATATGTTTCAAGTAAATACCTACTTTTAGCAATTGATAATTAATGCATATCAATTATCAATACTATTTTTTATGAAGCATAGAAATCCTCCAATTAATTATCAACTATTGTTACTTGAAACTTGGATAAGCTTGCTATATCTATACTAGTATTTTTCAAGGAGGGAAATCCTTCAATTGATCATCAGTTATTGATTCTTAAAATATGGATAAATGTTTTTATTGATTCTTCTAAATTAACACCAAAATTTCTTATGTAATTTACAACCTAACTAATAGACAATTAATGTTAATTATATTCTTTCCTTAGAAGCTATGTATCTTACTTATTGGTAGAAAACTTTTGTCATTTTGCTTACCATAGAGATTGCCTTTTTAGCCTTCGTAGTTATCATGTCAATATGTTATTCAGTGACTTTGAAAGAATCAATTTCATTGGAATTTTCTGCATCTTCTTCAAATTTTTAATGTAAATTTTCCATGTTCTAATCACGGTATACAGAATCTCTTTATTCCAAATCCAATTCCTAAGTTCATTAACTTTATTAAGGCACACATATTTATAGTAAATTATCTAGATTCTTTGTGTTTTTGTGTGAATTTTGGCAAAGAAATTTTATTTGGACAAAGAGCATAAAGTAAATGCCACTGTCTTTCTTAATAGCAAAATTTATTAATGGCTTATATTAGAAAATTTATGCCTTTATCTAATTTGACGCTTTCTTTTAGTAATTACAATTTTGGATTATGAATAATTAACATCTTTATTGGTTCATTTTCCACTTACTCTTATATACGTTCTTGTTGTAGGGTTTGTTGAAACTGGTCTACTCTTTATAGCTTGGCAATGTTATTAGAGTACTTTTTAGTATACCTTAACTCATCATTTACATAACCTACAATGCAAACTCTATTGAAAGATATGGCACAGTGGTCTAGAAGTTACATTCATGTAAAAAATCAAACATTTTCAATTAAATGCCTACTTTTAGCAATTGATTATGGATGCATATCAATTATCTATACTAGTCTTTATAAAGCAGAAAAATCCTCCAGTTAATTATCACTTATTAGTACTTGAAGTATGGATAAGCATGTTATATCTATAGTGTTATTTTCAAAGGAGGGAAATCCTTCAGTTGATAATTAGTTATTGATATTTGAAACATGGAGTAGTGTGATTAGTTACCCTTCTAAATTAACCCCAAACTTTCTCATGTAATTCACAACCTAACTAAAAGACAAATAATGTTGATTATGTTCATTTCTTAAAAGTTTTATATTTAATTTGTTGGTAGAAAACTTGTCATTTTTCTTAATTGAGAAATTATTTTTTTCACCTTCATAGTTATCATCTCGTTATGCTATCCAATGACTTTGAAAGAATCACTTTCATTACAATTTTCGACATCTTCTTCAAAATTTTAACACACACTTCCCATCTTGCAATCATATTTTTGTAGAGTCTCTTTATTCCAAATCCAATTCCTAAGTTAGTTAGTTTAATTAATTCACATATATTTATAGTAAATTAATCTAAATTCTTTGTGATTTTGTGTGAATTTTGACATAGAATTGTTATTTAGACAAGGAGCGTAAAATACATGCTATTATCTTCCTTAATAACAAACTATCTTAATGGATTATATTGGACAATTTATACCCTTATCCAATTTGATGCCTTCTTCTAGTATTTATAATTTTGGATTATGAATATTTGACATCTTTATTGGTTCATTTTCCTTGTCCTCTTATATATTTCCTCACAATAGAGGTTGTTTTAACTGGTTTAATCTTTGTGACTTGACAATGTTATTAGAGCTCTTTCTACTATACCTTACCTCAACAATTATACTCCTTACCATATAAATTCTATTAAAGGATACGTCACCATGGTCCATGAGTAAGAGATCCAAGTTTCTCCTTGATGGGAAGCAATGTGCATGGTTTAAAGAGTTTAAATTTGTCTCATCATATTTTTATTTTCATTTTTGTGTTTTCCCTTCTTACGATCGTGGCTAATAGTAGTTGATTATTGCTTCCATGGTCTTGTAAACAAATTTAGAATTTTAAGTCTTAACTTGTTTTGAATAGGATAATCAATTGCCTATAAAGATTACTCCTTATGGGAAAGATAGCCAATAGTAGGATATTAAAATCTTAGTAATTACATCATTTACATTAGTTACTAATACATATATCTCCTTTTATCTTAGATCAACTTTATTGTAATCGCTGTCAAATTTATACAATTAATCTTGAAGTCTCCAACAATGGCTTTGGTCTCCTTGCTGAGTTCATTTACCTTACCTTTTTACCGCTATTATGATAAACATAATAATAGTCCAATAAGTACATCTTTATTTATCAATTTACTTATTTTGTATATCTCATAATATTGCTATATATATATATAACCTTAGTTACTGGCTATTGAGTTACCATTATTATAAAAAAAACATTTGGTTTTAAGTTTATTGAGTTTATGTATTGATCATGCTTTGAGTTGGAAATATTGGAATATATACTAGAGATACTGAGTGAAAAATGGGAATGTAAAATGGCCTAAGTAAAGAATGTAAATCAGAGTTATGAGATGATTTAGGGAATAATATATCTAATTCAGGGGAAGATAGGTAAATATGGTTAGATTTTTTTCCAGCTTTTACAAATTCAAATATATATTGTATATGGGTAATCAAATGATTGACTATGTTATTGAGAGTTGTTCAATTATTAGGTAACTGAGAGAATGTTGATCAATTATGTTCTTCATCAGTTTATCAGTTTCTAGTTAAAAGTGTAATTAGATATGCGGGATTTTGATCATATTGATAATAACATTTCTAATTTAATTGTATTACTACAAGATAACATTTTAAGTTAAATACCTATTTTTAACAATTTATCATGGAAGTACCAATTTTCTATAAAAGTCCTTTTTAATTAGGGAAATCCTCCAATTGATCATTAGTTATTGATATCTGAAACAATGATAAACAAATTGAGATATCCTTCTAAATTAATCCCAAAATTTTCATGTGTAATTTACAACCTAACTAAAATATAATTAATGTTGATTATGACTTTTCTTAGAAGTTATATCTCTTATATGTTGGTAGAAAACACCTTTATCTATTGGTAGAAAATGGTTGTTATTTTGCTTTCCAGAGAAATAATTGTCACAAACTTCATGGTTACTCTCTCAATATATGTGTTCAATAACTCTAAAAGAGTTATTTCTTGATATATGTATTCAATAACTCTAAAAGAGTCACTTTTGTTGGAAATTTCGTTATCATCTTTAACTTTTTAATGTACATTTCACCTCTTACAATCATAGTATATAAAGTCCTTTTGATCCAAATCCAATTCTTATGTTCATTAGCTTAATTAAGGCACTTATATCTATAGTAAATTATCTAAATTCTTTATTATTTTACATGAATTTTGAAAAAGAAATGTTATCAGGATAAAGAGTGTAAAATGCAAGCCATAACAAACTTTAATGGCTTATATTAGACAATTTATGTTTTTATCCAATTTGATGCCTTCTTCTTGTAATTAAAATTTTGGAATGTGAATATTTAACATCTTCATTGGTTTAATTTCCCTATCATCTTATATATGCTCTTATAGTAGGGGTTGTTCATATTGGTTTATTTTTTATAAGTCTATAATGATATTAAGGCATTTTTTGGTGTGGCTCAGCTAATTCTTTACGCTATCAACTATAGATATTCTATAAAAGGATATGACACTGTAGTTGAGGAGTTGAAGATCCAACTTTCTCCTTCAGGTGAAGTAGTATGCAAGATTTGAAGAGTTCAAATTTATCTCATCATATTTCTATTCTCTCTAGAGTGTTTGCTCTTTTGATGTCTCAAAATAATAGTAATTGATGCTTGCTTCCATGGACTTATAGACAATTTTGAAATTCTAAGTCTTGACTTGTTATGAATAGGATAATCAGTTTCTTATAAAGATATGTCCAAACAGAATAGACAATCTTTGGCGAGATAATAAAATCTTAGTGAATGCATCATTTGCATTCATTACTAATATATGTGTATATACATACACACACATATCTTTTTGTCTTGGATCAACTTGACTATAATCTCTACCAAATTTATGTTGATAATCTTGAAGTCACCAATAATGGCTTCAGTGTAACAATCCATTACCATAGAGCATACACTTGAATAATTTATAATCCATGTATGTATCCTTTTGTTATGTATACGAATGAAATGCAATTCATGACTTTTCAATGATACTACTTGTAAGTCCTATGGCACTCAAGAGGGGGTGAATTGGGTATCAAAAACTTTTTAAACCTTTTTCTCAAACTCAAAACTAGCAACCTAATTCAATTGGAAAACTAAATGCAATCACTAAACCACAATTCAACCTAATATGAAATGTCAATGCCAATGTCACAATAAATGCAATAGGAGAGTTAAGAGAGTGACACAAGGCAATTTTTTAAGGAAGTTCACCTACCCCAAAGATAGGCTACGTCTCCCTTCCA
>JAOXYD010145459.1:0-10631 GCA_028565735.1 Pinacopodium congolense
TATTCATTTATGAAATGAATCTATATTAAAATTTTCAAAATATGTTATTAATATAACTTTTTTACATTTTTCAGTTACGTGATTAAGATTTATAAACTTTTTCTCTTGAGTGATTAACATTTAAAAAATTAACCAAAAGAGGTCAAAAAGTTAGAGTGGGCCGGGTTGGATCAGGGTTATTGGGCCGGGTCGGGCCATGACTAACGGCGTTAAGTTTTTTCATTCAACCGATTAACTTTTCAAATGTTAATCACTCAATTGAAAATTTTTAAAACTTGATCACTTAACAGAAAAAATCTCAAAAACTTGATCACTTAATTGACTATTATCCCTAAATATAACTTAAGGAACAATACTTTGATTAATTCAAAATAATAACAATAATACATGAAATTAAGAATTTAGAATGAACCAAATCAGATCCCTAGATGGTATTCTAACTCAGAACTATGTGACTACAGTTGCTAAAACTCCAAATAACCTGAAAAACTCAATTTAGAAAAGAAAGAAACAAAAAAAAAACCTAAGACTATTTTGATCAGAAAAGTAAGGTGTTTTGATCCTAAAACTAATGCTTAAAACATCTGGGAGAGGTCCCTTTATATAGGGATTGAAGAAGACAAGTCGCAAATGTTGAAGATTTAGGTCAAAAATGGCTGTTGCAAGTTCATTAATGGCACCCTATCGTCCAGTAATGGTATCTTGTTTATCAATAACGACACCCTATTCATCTATTAACATGACCCTATCAGGGTACCGTTTATGAACAACTTGACCCTGGCAGGGAGTCGTTAATGGTTGACGTTTCAGTTGACTTTTGAAAAAACTTCCATCTTTTTACTCCAATCTTCATATTTAAGCTCCCTCCTAGAAAGTAAACATAATAACACATAAATGGAACATTTAAGCACTAAAATAGGATTAAATTAACATCAAATAACATCCAAAAATACTATAAATTTAACCCCTAATAGATATGCATGTACCTAAAAATAAGCATAATTTCTTTAGGAATACTCAATCACAAAAAAATGCATATAGGCCATATGGTATGCAATTTAGGTCTGCACACTCCTATGTTTCTCATATGTATAATAAAAAATATAAAGGCATGATTCAATCATATCCTAGGTCCCATTCTCATCAAGAAAAGACATTTAGTGATAAGAGACCTATAAATGCACATATGTATAATCTTAGACCTCATTTTAGGCATAACTTTAAGCTTTATTGTAGCTCTCCACATGTGCATGTTCAAAACATTAGGAGCATTGCATATTCAAATCCAATGCAACTATATCATCATTAGAACATTAGGCATAACTTTAGGCATCATATAAGTCAAATTGGAATGATGCATTCTTATGATTTTTACATGCATAAGCACAATCCTATGAGAGCTCATCATAATTAGAGAAATGAATTTGATTATAAAGATCATAGGTTTCATCGTACACACATTATATGTTACTTTTATGATCATTTTGGACATATGGAAAAACATTGTCTTGTTAAAAATAAGATGTTTAACAGGTCTTTACAAATATAGGTTAAGAAAGGTGTCAGGACTAACCCCCAAGGACTCAAGTTAATATTGGTACCTAAAATACATTGATTCTTTGTTTTGTAGGTCAACATTAATTGGTACCAAATTGGTGTAAAAAAAAAGGATACTCTAATAACTTTATGGAAAATGGAAAATCACTAAAAACCCTACCATGAGCCAACCAAGTAATATTGTTAAATCAAGTGAGGAGTAAAGAATATCGTATGGAATGGTGATGCGAAAGGAGGTACTTCAATACTTTTACTTGATAAAATTTGTCCTGACACATATTTGGTGACACATGGATGAATTGAGAATGTTTGCTTTAGCATGTAGGTTTTATATATAAAGTTTGCTAAATGTGTTTAAATGAGTTATTGCATGAGAAAGTAGATTAAATTATGAATTTGGATCATTGAATTAAAAATTTTGTATGATTTAAAAATGGATTTTGGATAAGTTTAAAGGAGTTTCATTTATAATTAGTGTAATTTACAATTGGTATCTTTTATAAATGGCATCTTTTACAATTGGTATTAAAGTTTTCATATGTTCTTTTTTTTCAAATTGATGCATTGCATATGTTAAACAAGATGGATTTTGAAATTGTTATCATGTTTTTACAACTGGTATCATGTTTTGTAAATGGAATTATCTTTAAAATTATACATATTTTTAAAAAGTTTTAAGAAGCATACTTTCTCTAATTTGATTATATGTTTTGTAATGCATAAATTTTGGGGGAGCACACCTTTTGACATATTTCAACTTTTTTGGAAAAAAATCTATGTGATATTAATTATTTCATATAAGGGCAGTTAAGTTCTCAAGAATATATACATGCTTATGTTTTTCTCTTATGGAAAAATATGTGATGATGTGATTTTCATCCAAAGTGTATATTTTTAATACATAATATGCATAATTTTGAAAATTTTGTATTTTTTTACGTACAAGTTGCATAATATGCTTGGTGCATAAAGATGCATGATAGGAGTTTTGATGCCTAATATGCATAATGTAGGAAAATATGCATTTTTGGAGCATAAAGATGTATAACATATGTGTTATGATGCATTTTGTGTTTTGAATCCCCTTTCATTCCTTATTGTCCTAAAATGCATTGTTATATATATTTAAGGGGAGCGAAATTATTTTTGCTCCATGAGTTAAGGCAGAGTATCTTTTACAAATTGATATTAGAACTTATGAAATAATTATTTTTTCTAGAAATGAGATTAAAGCTTATGAATTGATGCTTACAATTGACATTTTCGAAAAGTTTTTTACATGATCATGAGAGATTTTAAAAATTATTATTGAGTTTGATTTTAGACAAGTTTGATCTCTCTTATAATAAATGGATTTTTTAAACAAGTGATATGTTTTTTTTTCCTAGAAATAGTATTTTTCTTAAAAATGATATTTTTCTTTATTATGTTGTCAAAAAGGAGGAGAGTGTTGTGTGATATTAAGGAGAGATATAAGTTTTCAGTATAAAGGAGGAGAGTGACAACATTTCATGTTGCATGAATCATTTAAATAAAATGTTTGGCATATATGAGCTTTGTATTTTATATGTCCTTAAAATCATATATTTTGTGATCATTAAAAGGAGGAGATTATTGAACTAAAGGAGATTCCAATCATTAGTTTTAAGATGAAAAAATATATTTGTTACTAATTTTTTTAGTTTTGTGTATTTAGTGAGATAGGAAAAAGTAAATTGTGAAAAATCGTATATGTGGTGTTGCACTGGTTAGGTAACTTAAGAAATTTTGAACGATTTTAAGCTATTTTACTTTGAAAACCAATGTGATAAAGGCAAGTGAACCTTATTAAACAAGTAATATAATGAATTATAATTAAGACTCCACGAGAAAAATAGATAAGGATAATTACTAGATTAATTTGATTATAATTATCTTGGAAATTCCAATTAA
Source organism: Pinacopodium congolense (assembly GCA_028565735.1). Classification (NCBI taxonomy): domain Eukaryota; kingdom Viridiplantae; phylum Streptophyta; class Magnoliopsida; order Malpighiales; family Erythroxylaceae; genus Pinacopodium; species Pinacopodium congolense. The sequence continues at coordinate 3,490 of JAOXYD010145459.1, forward strand.
ATGATTAAAATGATAACTTAACCTAACTTGCTTCAAACCCTTGCAAATTTAATTTTTAAAATGATTTCTAAATTACTAAAAATTACCCAATTGTGGAAAATAGCTAAGGATTAGGTTATTAATGATTTAATTGAGCTTTAAACAATTTTAATGCTAAATTAGAGTTCCTTCACAATTTTAAGATGAAGTTATGGTTAAGACTTATGTCTTTTCTCTATTAAACTTAATTTAAAGGTTGGTCATGCATTAAATTAAGTTAATAGGCTTTAAACCAAAAAGGTGACTTTTGAAAAATTAATCTTAGAACTCTACCTCTCACAAATAATTAAGTTTGGCCATTATTAGATTGATTTATGTTATTTATTGATTTTTCAAACAACCTAAATTGATTTCTCAAATCTTATATTATCTTTAACTCTAATCTTAAGTGGCTAGCTTAAAATTAGAATATTTAGATCTTTAATAAAAAAAAATCAGACCTTTAAATATGCATTCAAGCTCTATTAAATCATTACAACATCAATCCTTAGCTAAAAAACAATTCAACCACACATGATCATTAAAGCATACAAAACATGCATCTTAAACAACATACTTTGATATATCCAAAAATAAGAGTTGAATAAATAGTTTAAAACTTACAAAAGCATCTAAAGAAAGCTTCTAGACATGCCCTAAATTCTTTAATGTGATTTGGACTGCAACACAGCTCTAAATCCATAAAAACATGTAGAAAAATCAAAGAACATATGAAGTGTAAGCTTAAGAACATGAAATTTGATCAATCTAAAAAACAAAGCAAATAAAGTAATAATCTGAGTTAAGAAATTCCATATGATGGTTTATAAACTTAGATATGTGTCCTGGCAATAAGCTCTAACAATTAGCAACTTAAAAACATCATAAAACTTGAATTACGAATATTTGAAGCCTAAGAACTCTAAGAACAAATGTAGAGAGAAGCTAGAGAATTTCTCTCTAACTTCATATATGATTTTTTCTTATCTCCCCTCATTTCTGTTGTTTTTCCCTCTTTTGCAGCTCTAGCATATGGCCACTTAGTACACCCAGATAATAGAATTGATTAAGATCACAGCCCAACCGCAATCTCCTTAGAGATTTGGTGATGATATGCATGTCTAACCCCAATATAGCAAGTTGACTCGAAGCTATACGGCGAGCATACAACGGTCTTAACGAGTAATATGGGAGTCTCTCCAAATCTACATATGGGTCTGGGAAAGTGACAATTTTCCTTCCTTTTTGCTCCAATCTTCAATTAATATCCAATTCTTGCAAATTAAACACTTTTATGCATCAATTAAGCATATAAACATGAAATTATGGGTCAAAACATAATAAATATGCATTAAAAACATAATGAATTTGACCCCTATCAATTCCCCCACACTTAAGTATTTGCTTGTACTCAAGCAAATCAATCATTCAATTTTCTCATAATAGTATATGATTATAGGAAAATTAATCTAAGATTAACAACGCAATTATTGAAAATAATTTCTTAATCCTTCAAAAATATTGACTCATCGAAATGTTATATAATCAACTAGTTATATCAAATAGAAAATGCATGTATTTCATTTAATTCTTTTTTAATCTTTAACCTGAATCACAAAAATCAATTCAACATGCTAAAGGAAAATACACTGAATTTAATTCATCATCTTTTCGACACTTTCACTTCCTTTATTTACTTTAAATCATAATTTAATTAATTACATAAATAATTAAATACATAAGCAGTTTGGTTGAGAAGTTACTAAGTCTTTTTAACCGAAGGTAAATATTTTGTTGTGAATAACCCTCGGTTATACAACTAAGTCACATCAAATCAATTAGCTATTAGCACTACTCATAGCTTCAAGCTTATACATAATTTTTTTTCTTCTTTCTTTTTATCTTTCTTTATATTTTATTTTTAATATATACATATATATAAGATTAGAAGTCAACAAAGTGAAATCTAATTACTTATTTAACTAATTAACTAATTACTATTAATTTTTAAAAAACATTTAGGGGTTTGTTCCGATTCTTTTTCAGTTTTTCTTTGAATAATAAAAGTGCCTTAAAAGAAGCTACAAAATTACTCAATAAGTTACATTCTATAAGTTGAATAGCATTCTAATCATTAGGTATCCGTTATCCAAATTATGAAATGAGTTAAAAGCATTTAGTCATTAATAGTAAAAATTAATCATATAATATTTCAAATTGTCAAAATTATTAAATTCAAAAGAAAACATAATCAATAATAAGTGTCAAAATCAAAAAATTTTCTACAAATTATTGACTATTAAGAGAAAATCGATAAAATGATATTCTAGAATCTACCAAAGCTTAATTATATACATACGAAGTGTATAAAGTCCACAAGCCCTCCTCTACGCTTAAATTAAACAGTATCCTCACTATGTAAAACAACAACAATTAAGCATAAAAGTAATGAGGGATAAAGGACACAAATGCACTTGTTTAATAAAAAAAGAAGCAAGTATCCACTAGAGTCTATAGTTAAGTACATTGTGGGAACTAAAATGATAAGCGATCAAAACACAAAAACAATATAGACAAAATAAATGCTCCAATATCATAAATATGTGATTGTTAAAGTACATTCAAGGAGCTAAAATACATCCAAAAGTAATCAAAAAGATTTGAAAAACAACTTATACAATGAAACACAACAGTTTAAAAGAAAGAATATCCTAAAACAAAATGAAAGAACAATCCAAGACAACTAAGAATCAGGACTATCTCAATCTTGAGCTTTTTGATACACCTCAATATGATATAAACGTGAAGCTATGTCAATAATTGAATGCCCCATGCTATCCAAATGCTCAGAAACTGTGGTGCGTAGCTCTAAAATTTCAGAACTGAGAGGAGTCTCCATCCTCAACAACCAAATCAGACTAATAAAAATCTAAAGGAGTTTGAGCCTAAAAAATCATTAAACATGGTTGAGGTAGATGAACACTAAGGGTTAGACCAGATGAAACCTCACCCATCTCCTCGTTAGGTATTATAGGAGGGGTATTATGAATAGGTGGTGCCTCAGGTATCTCACCCTCCTTTAGCTTATGCCAGACGCTTCCCACTCGAACAAACTTCCATAGCTTCAGTGTACCTATGTTCATCTGGGTATAACTAATTTTGTCCATTGAAACCTCAAAATCAATGTTAACTCCTGCTTCTTGAATGATCCTACTCAATAGACTCAAGAAGTAGAAGGTCTTTCTTAGTTTGTGCATCTTCACCACCTCCCTTATGATTGTGATGATAAATCCAACCAATGGTAATCCCGAAACAACTCCTAACCCATGGAGCATCTTATAGAGAATATAGGCACCACTGAGCCTAACTTCATTCAACCCACTCACCCTCAGGATTACAATAGAACTCATAATTGCAACAATCATACGCTCCCTTGCTTATAAAGATGCAACAGAATATACACGATTATTTGTCCTAGTAGAAGTGGCAAATGAGAAATTGAAATCCGAAGAAACAGAATTTCCATGAAATGAATCTCATGTCCTAACATACACATCCCCTTCATCTGGCACATTAAAAAATTTAAAAAGAAAAGCTTTAGTCAAATAAATCAGGGTGCCTCTCATAAAAAAGTGGATTTCTATCATATCCGTTTTATCCTTCTCCTCGATGTTCATAAAAAATTTGTGAACCAAATCCGAGTAGCAAGGCCTCGTAAGAGTGACAACTGCCTCCAAGCCTAGCGTATGGAAAGCACTTAAAAAGGCAAATTGCACCTCTAAGTTTTGATGAATAGAGAGCTAATAAATGAATTTGTTGTTGCGGTGGGATTCAAACCAATCCAAAATTTCTTGTGTAGTGAACCAAGCCTAATTAAATACTATAATTTTTTAAATGGGTATTCAAAAGAAGCCTTAGGCACCATTAAATTGTAAACTATTCGATAAAGGCCCTAAATAAGTCAAACAATATAAAGAAATCCAAAAAATTCTTTCGTGAATTTTTTAAGAATATTTTATTTATTAAAAAATTTTCAAAATTTTGACATTGATGAAATATGACAAAATTGGTATTAATTGAAATCTTCTCAAATTTAAAACACAATAATACCACAATATAATGGAATAAAGGCATCAAATTCAAGAAAATTTGAAAAAAAAACCTCTGTAGTGAACAATGATACAAATGATATTTCTAAATTGTTTAGGCAATTTGAGTAAGTTTTTAAGTGATTTGATAGTTTTAATTGATAGAGAATGAAATTTCCGATAAAATGACACCAAGAACACTCAATTTGGTGCAAAAATAAGCAAGAAATAGGTATTTTAGAGAAAAAGTTGTGCCTGTGGTGAGAAAGAAGAAGAATGGGGGCTTTTTGCAAATTCTGGCCAAAAAGTAACATTTTAACATTGTCAACAAAGCAATACAGTGAGTTGATGATCAATACAACGGTGTAAGCTCACCGTATTGGTGTTTCCATATTGATCCTAAACCTACATATTAATATGCAAGTCAATGGGGATATATGGTGGTAAAACTAGACCTATCTATAGGTCTTGTTGTCTTCATTTATCTTGATTTTTAACCCTATCTTACACTAAAATTCTTTCCAAACCTTATCCCAACAAAATTCAACGGATTGGTTATTAAAGTGCCTCAAAAGTTAAATTGAAAACACTTAAAAATCAAATAAAACACATCGAAAACTATGGAATTACTAAGGGAATCATACCAAACCTAAATAAGCACACCTAAAAAGGGCTTGACACATTAAAATTAAATCCTACCACACAAAACAAAATAAAGACACACACAATTAAATACCTAAAGAGGGTCATTTGTAGTTTAATGAGGATTAAAGAGTGAAAGCATCTTAATAGGCTCTTTAGTTGAACTAGGAACTTATAACTTTACTCTTTCCCCATTCACTTTGAACGTTGAGTGACCATTGGTTACTTTAAGTGTTCCAAATGGATAAATTTTAGTCACTTCATATGGGCTTGTCTATCTCTATCTTAATTTTTCTAAAAGCAACTTCAATCTTAAATTGTATACCAAGACCTTATCACTATCCTTGATCTCTCTTTGGACGATATTCTTGCCATGCCATCTCTTGAATCTCTCATTATACAATTAAGAGTTTTCATAAGTATTGAGACAAAACTTATCCAACTCATTTAATTACAAAAGCCTTTTTCACCAACTTTCTTTTAGTTAAAATTCAAAAAACTAATGGCTCAATATACACGATGTTCTAATTCAATAGGTAAATGACAAGCCTTTCTAAATACCAACTTATATAAAGATATTCTAATGGAAGTTTTATATGTAGTTTAATAATCTTATAGAGCATCAAATTGTTTATTATAAAAATGCAATTCGCCATCACTTATAATTACTCTAGGTGCCCAAATCTTGTAAAAATATTCTTATTAAAAAATCAAACCATACCTCTTACATCATTAGTTAGAAGAGAAATTGCTTCAACCCACTTACTTACATAATCCACAGCCACTAAGTTGTATTAGTTAAAGTATGACGAACGGAATGATCCCATAAAATCAATACCCTAAACATAAAAAATAGCACATACTAACATGTTTTTTAGTGGCATATCATGTCTATGAGAGATATTTCCAACTCTTTGACAATTGTCACAAAATTTAACATAATTAAATTCATCCTTGAATAATGTTGGCCAATAAAAACTATACTCTAACACCTTATGTATAATTCTAGTAATTCCAAAATGTCCTCTAGTCTCACTATAATGACAATGGTTTAAAATAGAAGGCACTTCCTCTTCTGATAAATATCTATTAATAATTACATCAGCATAGATATTGTACAAAAAAAAGGAGATCATACCACAGATATCTCTTAATCTCTGAAAAGAACTTCCTCTTTTTTTATGAAAAATTAGGAGGTATAACATTACCAGCCAAGTAATTGATAATGTCCACATACTAAGGAAAGGGAAACATGACTAGCAAATTTTCCATAGGAAAGACCTCGATATCTTGGTCTTCTTCTTTCTGTATTACTACTCTATCCAAATGAGATAAATGATCAGCCACAATTTTTTTTTCCTTTCTTGTCTCTGATATGCTTTAGACGATATGTTTTTTAGACCAAACCTGAAGAAGCATATGTAAGAAGGTCTTTAAACATTAAAATTAAATCCTACCACACAAAATAAAATAAAGATACGCATCATTAACTACCTAAAGAGGCGAATTTATAGTTTAACGAGGATCAAACAGTGAAATGTCTCAGTAAACTCTTTAACTGAACGAGGAACATATAACTTTACTCTTTACCTATTCACTTTAAATGTTGAGTGACCTTAGGTTACTTCAAGTGCTCCAAATAGATAAACTTTAGTCACTTCACATGGGCTTGTCCATCTCTATCTTAATTTTTTTTAAGCAACTTCAATCTTAAATTGTATACCAAGACCTTATCACTAACCTTGATTTCTATTTGGATGATATTCTTGTCATGCCATCTATTGATTCTTTTATTATACAATTTTGAGTTTTCATAAGTGTCGAGACAAAACTCAACCAACTCATTCAATTGCAAAAGCTTTTCTTCACCAACTTTCTTTTAGTTAAAATTCAGAAAATTAATGGCTCAATATGCACGATGTTCCAATTCAACAGGTAAATGATAAGTCTTTCAATATAGCAACTTATATAGAGATATTCCAATGGACGTTTCATATGTAGTTTAATAATCTTATATAGCATCATCTAACTTAAGTGACCAATCCTTTCTTGAAGAGCTAATAGTTTTTTCTAAAATTCTCTTAATTTCTCGATTCAAAATTTTAACTTGACCATTAGTCTAAAGATGATAAGATGTAGCAACCTTATCAGTAATATTATACTTAGTTAAAAGGGAATCAAAATGTTTATTGTAAAAAAGCAATTCCCCATCACTTATAATTGCTCTAGGTGTCCCAAATCTTATAAAAATGTTCTTTTTAAAAAAGAAAACTACACATCTGGCATCATTAGTTGGAAGAGCAACTGCTTCAACCCACTGACTTACATAATCCACAGCCACTAAGATGTATTGGTTAGAGTATGAAGAAGAGAATGGTCCCATGATGTCAATAC
>JAOXYD010145470.1:0-10631 GCA_028565735.1 Pinacopodium congolense
TAAATCATCAATCATCTAATCCATAGCTACTTTACACATTTGGTAATTTTCAAAATTTTTCAGAAGCAATTAAAAATTATTTTTGAAATGTTTAAGCCAAGGTATTCTAGTTTAAGCAGTTTTCAAATTTTTAATCAAATTGTCTAGATTTTTCCTAAATAATTGTAATATGATATACCTAGTAATTAAGCAACATATTTCCTATGGGTTCGACGCTTGGAGTATGAAAATTACTCCATTTTATTGCTTTTGAAATAGGTGCATTTGCCTTATTTCCGTTGATTTTCAAAGTAAAATCGTTTCAAAATCATCCAAAGTTTTTAAGTCACCTAACCAACGCAACAATTAACATCACAAACTTAAACCATTAGTAATCAAACATGTTTTGTTATCATCAAAACTAAGATTGGAATCTCCCTTGGTTCAACAACTCTTTTCATAGGTGGCCAGCATATATAAGAGATATGAGCACTTTAATAAATGAAAATCATATTATAAAACGTGTATAAGAACTCAATTAAATTATTTACTAACCAATCCTTAGCTAAAAATCGAATCAGTCACATATGGAAATAAAACAAAGTAAGATATGAATATTAAACCACACACTTTGATCAATCTAAAAGCAAGAGTGATTTATAATGAAGTTTGAGTTAAAAAAAACACCAAATATGAGCTCCAAAATAGTTAACAATCTTTGAATCATGATCTCAGCTCCAGTAAAACCCAAAATCTCTAATTACAACACATGATAATCAAAGAACATAAGGTATGAATATTAAGCATTGTACTTTAATTATTCTAAAAATAAGAGAAATATATAACGAAATATGAATTTAGAAAACACCAAATGTGAGCTCCTAAATGAATAATAGGTCTGAATCATGAGCTCAAACACGCATAATCTCTAAAAGTAATTGTAACCCTCCAATACAAGTGTTTGAAATAATAGAACTCTGAGAACACCTAAGAACCTAAGCTAGAAAATTTCTTATCTATGTTTTGATCCAAAATGATGACTATTTAGTGTAAAGTCTCCATGTCTAGAGTGCTATGGATGCCATTTTTTCTTCATTAGGTGTGCAATAAATTTCCTCCATGTTTCAATCGAAATTGTTAATAATAATTGGAAAAATGGTGGTTGGTACCACATATCAATGACGCCACTAATACCCTGCGTTTAAAGCTCAGAAGTTAATTATCAATGTGGATTGCAGGGGGAACAATGGTGGTTCGTTAGGACCATCATTGTACTATTGGAAAATGACATATTTTTGCTTCTTTTAGCTCAATTCTTCCTCATTTTACATCAATTTGCAACTTAAACATTATCAAACATAAATTGGAAATTTAAGTAATAACATAAGGGTAAATATACAATAAAGAACATAAAAAACTATTAATTTGACCCCTAACATCTACCTTTTCATCATTTGTATGGAAGCCCTTTCAAAAATTTTAGCCTATGTCACTTCTCAAAATGAAGATTTTAGGTATCATTGGAAATGTTCCCACCTTAAATTATCTCATCTTCTCTTTGTGGATGACATCTTATTTTTCCAAGTCAGTCGTCCTTATATAAAAACCTTGTTTGATGGGCTCAATCTCTTTTTAACTCTTTTTGGTCTCAAAATAAAATTCTCCAACATTTAGATGATCTTGTCCAAAGATTCTGTTAATATAGAAAATGAGATGTTATATATGTTTGGTATTCATTCTAGTCAGCTCCCCATTAGATATGTAGGTCTCCCTTTCTTGTTTGGTAAGCTCTCTAAGAAAAACTATAGGCCTTTTAAACATAGAATGGAATCTAGAATTAAAATGTGGATAAATAGGTTCCTCTCTTATGTTGGTAAGCTGCAATTAATAAACTTCATTCTCTTTACCTTTAAAATATACTGGTCCATCAATTTCTTACTTCCCTCGTCATTTATTAAGGATATTGAAGGATAACTGAGGCATTTTCTCTGGTTCGGAGACTTAAATGGTAAATATAGTTTTAAAGTTAAATGGGATGAGTTCTGTTATGTTGTGGGTGCTATACCACAAGTATATAGGCCGTATCTTTGTAGTATAACTGGTATTGTTCCCTTTAAGATTGTGATTAGTCACTTAATAACTTAAATTACATTTTGTTTAAGGTAAACAATAAGATGAATGTAGTTTAAAATAAAGTAAACTAAACTAAATTAACAATTGATAAGGCAACAGTGAACTTGAGAATAACCAATAGGAAACACTTAGAAATTACTTATATCCTTGGTTTGTCTTTCCCTCACTTTATTAACTCAATAATACTTGACCCTAAGTATCCTATGGTTTTTATTACCCTCTCTTGAGATCTAATTAGCTGCCCCTAATTGAAATAGATAGGAATTAAATTGTAATATCTCAATCTCTTAAAACTCTTCCTAAATATCCAATTAGATTTGAAGTAGTCTTATGGGTATTTAACAAATAATTAAGACTTGCCTTCAATTGTCTATTAATATGATATTTATAGGTCTATTATGGTACCAACTTTCATTGTGCAATAAAACACAAATGTCTAATTTATTCTTTAGATTTAAATAAGAGAATAAGAATAATAAACACCACAAAGTATGATTATATTGAATCAATAAGGTGAAAGTTCAATAAAACAATTCAAGAGAAATCCCTAAAATAAACTTAGCAATACATAATGTTAGTCAAATCCCCAATATTCATATTTAACGTACAAAGACAAAGAAAGAAGAGAAGAGAAGAAAAGAAAAGAATTGAATCTTGAATGTCTTCTTATTCTTGCCCTTATGTAGGAAAATCTAGAACTTGAGTTGTTATTAAGTTTTGATGTTTGATCTTGATTTTCTCTTGTTCCAATAGCCTCATCTTGTTTTTCTTTGTCCCTAAATACGTTATAACCCTCCTAAAACTCCTTTTAGGGTTTTCCACTTGTTTAGCTTTCAAAAATAACCTTTCATTGCCAAAAATGTGTGATTCCCACATTCTGTAGGTTTCTAGTATTACATGATCGTACAAATTACACGATCATGAAAAAGAGGTGTAATCCTACCAGGTCACATTTGCACGCTTATGATAGAGAGGCAACTTCATCTTATTTGCTCTAGCTTTTCTCTAACTTTCTCTAACTTATCTATGGGATTTCCTGCTTCAACTTAACATCAAAATGCGTCAAATTATAACCCAACATAAAAAAACATCCCATAAAACACATAAGTCACTAAAAAGAAAATAAATGTAAGCCTTAAATAGATGACTATCACTCAGAAACACCTGAAAAAACCTATAAAATACACTCAAATATTCAACTATCTAAAAACAAAAAATAAATAACACATAAATATAATCATGCAATAATGCAACAATTGCATAGAGTTTAATAGAATTAACTTACCTAAGAACATCATTCCTTCAAGAAGATCCAAATTACTAACTTGTTCCATTTTCATTTAAGTGTTTTTAAATTAAATATACACAATAACTGGGATATTGTCACCTTATTCTCACATTTATGACATATGTAAGCATGCACTAAATTTTGTTTACCATTTAAAAGGTAAGCTCTCACTAAGTAATCACTTATGAAAATGTCATGACACATAATAGGAGGATCAATAGGCTTTCACTTTTCATTTCTAGCACAATGTATTTTCGCGAATGTCCTCCAGTCACTCAACTATGTTGCATTCTTTTAAGCTTGTTTAGAGTGTCATTATAGTATTTTTACTTGAGGACAAATATTTTGTCATGAATGTCCTCCAATTACTTAATTATATCACGACTTATAACTGGTTACTAGCTTTGTTCTTAAACCTAATTTTAAATAAGGCTAACAAAATAAGAAATTTGTATTAAAACATTATATAACTTTGTCTTTATTTCACTTTATATTTTGACCCAATATCATTTCTTGCTAATCAATTCACTCTCATGAAAGATCACTAATGATGCCTACCATATTAAGCCCAATTTACTATAAGTGCATCCAAACAAGTGTCATAATTTAGAGAAAAGATACAATATCCTAATCAATTTATACATTTAATGAAAAGACACTCAAGATACAAATTTCAAAAATTAATGCTTCTTCATAACTTAAATATTTATGTTCATAGTTAACCTAATTACTTTCAATTCCATGCCATTGACACACTTACTAACATGCGTACATTACATAATGCAACCAAGATGAAAAAAATCATATAAGCAATATAATCAACAATAATAAAACATTATGCGGATGTAAATGCACAAACAAATGTGAAGGAATGTATGGCCTCCTCCCCACACTTGAATAATACATTATCCTCAATACAAGAAATAATATAAAACTAAACAAACAACCATAAACAATTCAATAGAAAAAGGTAAAAGTAAAAAGGGTAAGGAAGCTTATGGGGTTTGTGGTAGCAATAGTGTTGGAGAGGGAACTTGTACTCCTTGAACTGTAAAGAACTTTAGCAATTTCTTTGTTTGGTAGCACTGCTGGTACACTACTTGTTTCAGTTGTGCCTCAATGGCTACCATGTAATCCTCTAACCCCTTTTTCTCTCTCTATCATAGTGCTAAGAACTGCTTCCTAGCCTTCCCCTTCTTTAGCAAAGTTGTCACTTGGTGTCTTGTCACTCTGTGGTTGAGGTGCGACTAAAATAGATGGCCTTTTTCCTTTCTTATACTTAATAATAGATCAAGAACTGGGATGTCAGAACTTTATGCTATGGTGATCCAAAATCTTAGCTCTCTGTTAATGTATTACATCCAAATATTCACAAGGAATAGGGGTTAGATCATCCACATCAACACTAAAATATAAAGCTAATAAAGTGACAATGAATCCCATTCCTAAGTAATTACTCTTTTTAGTGATGGAATTAATTAAGGTATTAAAAATGTGATAGGAGGTGCAAACTTTAACCTTGTTACTCATGCACCATAAGAAAAACAACTCCTTTTGAGAGCACTTTTTGCTCTGAATCTTATTAAATATATCATGACATATGAATTTATGCAACAACAAATGCTTTGAACTTTAATTAGATTGTCAGGTGTATTGTTGGAGTTGAACTCACCTAGTCTTATCAAAATTTTTACAATAAATGCAGCGGATAAAGTCTGTGTAGGATTCACGAATTTTAGACTTAGGGAAATCAATGATGTCAATCATAATATCATAGTTTAACATATAACGTTCCTCTTTCATCTTGAACTAGAATTCATGTAGTTTGTTAGCATGATATTGGAGAGAAGTGAAGAATTCAAAGGTTAGTTATTGATAGATCTTAAATCAAAATGCATGAAATTTTCTTGATAAATTTTCTTATTCAATTTCTTCACCTTATCTTTAAGCCTTAATTTTGCTAGAATATGAAAATCAAAATACTTAGGTGTAACAATGGGTCTAGGTTTAAGAAGTTGGAATGTTTTACCTTCTTTCTAGGAAAAGATGGGGAACGGAGTGCCAAAATCCACTACTAAATCTCTCGAACTACTTTTAGAAACTTTTATTTTTTCTTTTATTTTCGATCTCTTGACGATTTGTTTTAATCTTGGTGCCATTTTCACCTTAAATACCTAAAAAATCAACATGAAGAAGAAACACAAAGAATAAATATAGAAACTATGTATAAAATCTAAGGAATCATGGGTTTTATTAACATCACAAAATCCTAATAAAACATAATAAAAAAAACTTAAAGATAAAAAGATACAGCAACATTCATATTAACTTTTTAAAAAACCTATATAAGAATAGAACATACTACATTTAAGGTCATTAACTTAGGCATTCCCCAATCTTGGCATTATAAAAAAAGGAAATGAAAGAGATTATTTCCCTTTTGTTAGACCGATATGACACCTAAGAGAGGGATGAATTAGGTATTAAAACCTATTTACCTAATTAATTAAAATAAGATAAAGTGAATGCGGGAGCTTAAAACACAAAATTAATTCACCAAAATAATCACATAACACAATAAAATAAATACGTAAAAATAAAGAGATAGAGTAGAGGAGTATATCGGATTTATACTAGTTCGAAACTATCCACTTGCTTCTACGTCAAGTTCTCAACACCACTGTTGAGATGATTGTTCTAAAATCAACAAAAATTACAATGTTCAACCTTACAATCCCTTTCAAAGGCTCAAGGATAACCGTTTTACTCAATTCTTTTTCTTAAGCTAAATAATAACCTCACCAACTCACAAGAATATTTCAAGAAAAATACTTTACTTAATTTACTTGATGAATCGAAGAGGCTTGAAAGATGTACGCATAAAAATAAACTTTAAAATGCCTCAACCATACATACCACAGGAGAGAAACAGCCTTTCCGATCACTTGAAAACACAATAACCATTTAATATATGAACTATATGGAACTTCATATTTTAATCACAATCACAAATCACTTATTTATACTTAATCCAATTGAAAAGAGCCATTTTTCCATGGTAATATTAACGTTATATGAGTTAATGCAAACGACTGTTGTGTAATATGATAAATCCTGATATTATCCTTCATACCTTTTAACCTTTGGTTGGCCTAAGGAAAGGTTCGGTCGACCAATTGTCTATAGTCTGATATTCAGTTGATCGATTTTTCCCATTCAGTCAACCGATCATCCTTATTCAGTTGACCCATCTTAGCATATCAGCAAACCTTAAGTATTTCGACCCTTACACAAAAACTTAATAATCAAACCCTATTTAAGCCAACCCAAATATATTTTATATTCTAAACTATTATTAAAATTTTTTCTCTAACTTAGGTTACCAAAAATTTCATTTCAATTAACCTATGCACTTTTAATTAATTAAATCACTCAAAAATAGGTTTAATCACATATAATCATATCAATACACATAAACATCTTGATTGTGGACCTATATGCATAGTTAAAGATATGCATGCATGAACATGCAAAAGGCCTCTTAAAACACGAAAATAAAATCAAGTAAAATTTACACTAAAAAAAAGTAAGTAAACTTATTCTAAAGTAAATTTCTTTTTCAAAGTTTGAATCTCCATAAATTTTGATTTTCCACTTTAAAGGCTTTTTGAGTGATTAATCTTAATCTTTTTCCAACCTATCTTTCAACATACTTAAAAAAAAAAACATTAGTAGCAGAGTTTGTTTTGTCATTACCAAAAAGGTGGACCGTCCCTTAGTTCAACAATCTCCTTCTTTCTAGTGATGACACAATATAATGAATTTGATAATTTCCCCTAAATATTTTAGAATCAAGGAGCAATAATTTATCATCGTATTTTCAATTTTAAACATAACAGTCAACTAATAATTCATATAAGACACAATATCTAAAACATTACTACTCCCCCTCAATTTATGCATTATACACTCCCCCTAATTACAACATAATTGCGCACTTTGCCACATTTTGCAACATAATATCTCCCCCTTTTTGGAATCACCAAAAGGGTAAAATAATTATTTTAACTAGCATGTCTAACCAAAAGAGGGAAACTAAATTATAAAAAGAGGAATGTATACCAAAAACCTTCATAAGAAGGAGTCAATATCATAAATGAGCAAAAATTTCATACATCAAGAAGTAGCAATAGTAAATCAAAATAAAACAAAACAAAAATAAGTATCTCTAAGAATCTGATGGGGGGAAAGGAGGAAGTCGGGAGAAAAACTCGCAGAGTAATGAGTTATATCATCCATCCAACTTGTCAAATGGTCAAACTTGTGATGAAAGGATGTAATCTTGACCTCAACGTCATAAGGAGGTACAATAGAAGTTGGTCTACTAGAAGTGCCCTCATCACGAAGGTGTGCAAAAATAGGGTGACTTGATGCAAGTGTGACCACCTCATCATCAGTGAGAGGAACAGAAGTGGTGGAGTACTGCTGTTTCTGGTGAGATTGAGTCATGTAACCCTAAATAATTTAAAAACCCATGTTCTTTAGGGAGTTTTGATCACAAAAGGAGAGGAACTCAAAGTCATCTTCCATTGGAGGAATGTAAAAATGCTAGAAGATGAGACCAAGAATGAGAGGATTGCGAATATGTTGGCCCCTTTTCTTGCCTTGAGCAAAATGAATCATATTATGTAAGATGAAATCACCCAAATGGATTGTCTCACCAAGCATTAGAGTAGAAAGAAACCAAAGATCATCATATCCTAAGTCATTGTAATGACCACTAAAAGAAAGAAAGTTGTAATTAATGAATAAGTGGTGGAATTTAGGTATAACACTCATGTCTCTCACATCCTTTGGCTTTTTAGTGATACATTCCTCACTTTCTAACTAAAAAATGGTTTGAATTCTCTTAGCTAAAGAATGAGTGACATCAAATTTAGACATACAGTCATAGTGAGAAAACATAGGTAGGATAGGAATTTTAAGAATATTGTTGATTATGTTTCTAGAGGGATGGATAGGAAAATTTTGTACTTTTTGATAAGATGATATACTCATCATTTTCGTTTACCTATCTAAGGTTACAGTAGAAAGGTTTTATAGCAGTGGGGAAAGTTTTTGCTAAACGAGTTTGAAGAGGTTCCCACCTTTGATTAATGAAAAATTGGATAAGGCCATTTTCCTTAAAGAAATCTAACTAGGTAGGAGAGACAACATAATTTTCTGAAAGTTTCCTAGAAGCATAGTCTTGAAACTGGTCATAATTAACATCAAGGTAATCACTCTCTTGTCTTGCTTGAGATCTTCTACCCTTAGAGGTTCCAACACCGCAATTCCTAACCATAATGGGAGATTAGGCAAGCTGAGAACACAAGATTTGACAAGAGGTATATGAACAGAAATAAACACCTAAAAGAGCTCTAGGAATGGATAAAGCACATGGATAATCACTTTTCTAAAGTCAATAATACAACCTAAAAGCAAAAGCTCACACAGTTGACTAACATTTGAGAATCGGAATGCTTCTATATGCATGAGTGATGAGCGAGTAAAACATGTAGGACCTATTAAAAGAAATTGTAAACTTTGAAAGTTCTAATAAATAGTTTAAGGATTTTAAATCAAATTAAAAGGAAATCCATTAAGAAGAAAAAATAATTCTTATGAAAATAAATGCAATTGAATAATTAATTAAAATAATTAAATAATTGAATTTATGAAATTTTAATTTCATAAAAAAAATTCTAATTTAATAACAGGCTTTTAAAGGATAAAAAACTATGAAATTAAAGATGATTTAATTTGATGAAATTGATTGATCAAAAACCTTAATTTAATGTTTAATTAAGTTTCTAACCAGTTAATATCACCAAAAATTTTAATAAAAGACCAGAAAATCAAATGAACCCTAAATGTCAAATCTAAAATTAGTGAAAAAAAAATTAAGGTAAAACAAATGAAATTAACTTAATAAAAACCTTAAATAAGCTTCTAATTGAAGTTTTAAAAGACTAGTTTTAAGAAAAATCACATAATTTGGGAAAAAATTTGTATAAACCATAAACATTAAAACTAAAATTATGGGAAAACAAAATTAAATGTATGCAGATTAAATTGAGTGTTATATAGACCTAATTATGCTTTAAATTGCAGGACAACACAATAAAATCAAGCTAATTTCTCAATTCCATGCAAAACTCCAAAATTTGAGACCTAAAGAGCTAGAAATTCAAAATTGATGCAAATAAATCGAAATTGAAGCTAAAAGATAGAGGGCTTTGGATTGGATCATTACATGGAGCATAAAGATGGTCTTGGAGTTTCCTCAATCTCCCCAGAGATAGAGGAGTGCCAGAGAGAGGATTCAGAGAAGGGATAGCGATGAAGGAGGAGTTTTTTAGGGAAGGAGAGGTTAAAGGTAGGCCACAAATTGCTTTAGGAGCCAAAATGAAGTGAGTTGGTGGCAGAAAAAAAAAAGGATGGAGAGCGGCAGAGGAGCTTCGGGGTACGACATCATTGGCAGAAGAGGAGAGAGAAGAGTAAGAAGGAAATAGAAACAAAAGAGGAGAGTATGGCTTTAAGTCGCGATATTTTAACATCGGTCAATTGAATCAAATATATTGGTCAACTGATCATCGATTGGTTGAAGGAATTATTCAATTGGCTGAATGATCACATATAGCACACATAGAGTATTTCCAGCTAGATAATAGTTGAGACAAAATATTCGAGATGATTTTAACAAATACTCATATGTAGTTCATAATTGGGTACCTTTCAAATTGTTGCTTGTTATATTTTATTGATTTATCTTTCACTTGGTTTAACAATGGCAATTAATTCTTTTCCATTCTTAAAGATACTTACAAAACATAAATTTAACGAACTTTTGGTACCCATATCATCTTGGGTGCATGAGTGTTAGTGATATATCTTTCACAACCATTTGATAACACATCCATATTTCTTAATCAATCATCGTAAAAATATTTAACATGTCCATGTCTTTCACAATAAGTGCAAAATAATGGAGTGAATGATCTATATGTATCTCTAGGCCTATAATCATGGTAAAATCTTTGATGAAAGTTTTTGCTAGGTTGAATGAAGGTTTTTTGTATCATTGAAATGATGTTGAGGAAATTGTTTTTAGTTGTTGAACCAAGGGAGGTTCCAATATGGGTTTTGATGATAACAAAACATGCTTAATCACTAATGTTTTGAGTTTATG
>JAOXYD010145481.1:0-10631 GCA_028565735.1 Pinacopodium congolense
TATTTAAAATCCCACGTTTTACTCGTACAGGAACAGGCCCGCTGTCACGATTGTGACCCAGTCATGATCGTGAACACCCTTCACTCTTTTGGCCATAACTTCTTCTCCGGACCTTCGATTGACTTGAAATTTGAACTAGAGGCTTCTAACATCTTGATCTTCATCTCCACCAATATTCATGGCCATCATAGCTCTAAAAGTCTGCCATCAAGCCATTAATGTCACCTAAAAATACCACAATCTGAAATTTTGATGCCTGCAAAATCAATCAACAATGTGCATCAAAATAACCCTCAAATAAGCTAAAAATCCACCGTTAAACACTAAAAAAACACTTTAAGACTTCAAATATCATGAAAATATGCAAAATATGCAAAAGATGAAATAAACTAAAGCTAAAACACACAAAGAAACACTTAAATTACCTAAAAATAACCTAGAAACATAACTTAAAAGCTCACTTATCAGCCATCAAATAAAGGAAGAGCTTCCTTGGATTTTTGCCTTGGTTTGTGCAACTTTCCAAGTTATATTTCTTCATTCTTCAATTTTTATTCTTCATTCTTCAATTTTCATTCTTGATTTCAAGTTTCTTTCTTTTTTTCGTTTTTTTTTCACTTCCTTCCAATTTTAAAGTTTAATTTTAATATACCCTACACAAGAAATAAATGCACCAATAAAATGTAATTCTAACCCAGAATCAATAATTAAATAATAAAATACAAAGCACAAAATAAAAAAACTTAAATGATTAAAACTTATTCAAAATTAGTACCAAACAAAAATAAAATAATAATTAAGATTATGCCAAATAGAAACACACAAAATAAGTCTTAAAACACAACAATAACAACCTATTATGCAAGAAACACATGCCACATACTTAGAAAAACACATACTAAAGCAATTTCTATCTTATCTATCAAATCTATCAAGGTTTGGTTTAGGTGAGTTTTTTTAGATTGTGTTTTTATCATCATACATGTTTTTAGTTCATCAATTAGTCATATTTATTTTTCTTTAAGCTTTCTTTAGGGTTATTGATCATTGATATAATTATTGAAAGAATATAAGGCCTTAGATAGAGTGTGTCTAAGTGAAACACTTTCTTAAGTTTCTTAGTTCCTTGTAAAGGGGTTATTTGTTTTGTTGCTCTTGATTAAGTGTGTCAAGGCTCCTCTTTGTCATATAAATATTGGTCATAAGGTTTCTCTTCACCTTAAGAAAGGAAAATTATGTTTTGTCAATGATCCTCTTTTTCTTAAAAGATTATGCTTATAAAGGCTTCTCTTAACCCAAAAAAAATTGGTCTTGTAAGGGTTGTTCTTCACCCTATAAGAGAATTGCATTTATCTTTGAGTTATTAGTAAAGAATGATATCCAATAGGTAGTTGGGGGAAAGGCATCACCTATCTTTATGGTAGGAGAATTTCTTTAACAAACTTTGTGTCTTTATCTTCCCTTTCCTCTTTACATGTTGCTTATTATGTGCGTGGTTTATTGATTTGTTTGTTATCTATTTGGCATTCCCTTTTGAATATCTCATTACATTGATTTGGTTTTGGTGATGAGTTTGTTTCATTAAGAAAATTTTTACCATTCAATTCATCCCCTTCTTGAGTGCCTATAGGTCTTAAAGGTTCAAATCAAAATCCATCATGCTTTCATCCATCACCTAAACACTCAAGTATCAATTTTTACTTAGTTTATGCAACTAACTATGTTAATCATTTAGTATGGTTCACCTTCTACTCAAACCACCTAATTCGAGTTCAAGCATACACTTAATCTCATTCCAACTATAGTGATATAGTTTTTTGTCTAATAACTACAATGATTCAGGTGTGGTTCCATTACTTAAAAGGAGAAATTAACATCACATGCATCCTATATGAAATGTTTGATAAAATGCAAACAACAATAGGAATGACAACATGCGAATGACAATGCAAATGCTACTTCCCCACAGTTGGACAACATATCGTCCTCAATATGAAGATGAACATATAAGTTGATAAAACCATAAAACAAGATGCCATATAAACAAATAGAATGCAAAATGGAAAATTAATAAAGGAGATAAGGGGCCAGAGTTCTCATGGGGAATTTGATGGTGAAGGCGTGGGAGACGGAGCTTGGCTATTCTGCATTTGAAAATATTTGGGCAACTTCTTCTTGGTGTAGCTTTATTGCTTTTAAACTTATTTGATCTGGATTTCAATTTCATTGATCTAAAGCACCGTCTATAGATTTTTCTCCTCCGCTTGTTTAGTATTAGCTTCCATATCACGAAGAACTTATTGCCACCTATTGAAATCTTCTTCTATAGCATCCCCTTCTTCCTCTAGTGGTGCTTAGGAGGATGATGCTAGGGCAATGGTAGCACTTTTTCCTTTCCTATTCTTAAAAATAGTTCTAGATTATGGATTTTGGAGTGTAATAGAATGGTGCTCCAAAATCTCATATCTACGCAAATGTGGCACATCAAAGACATCAGAATCATTAATACATAACCCATTTATATTTATATTGTAACATAAGGCTAAATCCATGACAAGGAATCCTATAGTAATATAAGTTCTTTGTTGCGTGACTATGCTAACAATGGATCAAAAAATCCTATAGGATGTGTTAATTTTCAATTTACGATCCATACACCACAAGAAGAAAATTTCTTTAGATGAACACTTGTTACTTTCCGTATTGTTAAAAATAATTAAGCACATAAACTTGTAATGCAATAAGTGCTCGGTGCTTTGAATTAATGTGTTGGCAGCATGTATAGAATTGAAGTTAGATTCAATAGTAAGTTTCTTCTTATATTTATCCACATCAAAGTCATCATGGTAGTCTAGTAATTTGGTGTTAGAAAATTCAAATAAAGACCACATCACTGTATAATCTAACTTATATACTTGACCATCTAGACGAAACCAAAATGCGTCCATACTGGTATTATAAAGAACTGTGGTGAAAAATTTTAATGTCAATTTAGGATAAATCACAAAGTCACAATGAAGAAAATGATTCCAACCAATATTCCTAATCAAACATTCAATATTTTCCTTTAATCCTAGATAATTCAAAAGTGCAAAATCAAAGTATCTAGTAGGAAGTAAAGTCCTATTATTAATGTCACAAAATCTATTATCTTCTTCTTCTTTGAAGATAGGAAATGGTGCTTGAAAACTCTCTTCAATGTTGTGTAAACCTTCCCTAGAGTTTTGTAATCTCATTTGTTCACTTGGTTTGGCAGCCACTTCCTTCCTTTGAGCCATTAGAAAGTGAAATTTGTAAAAAAAAGAAAAAAGAAATCTAGAGAGAAGTGAGACGCTTTTTAAAGAGAGAGGGATTGAGTAATACATTAAAACTTGTGATTTTTTAGTGGGTGAATGATGAGTCATCAAGAACTCCCAAATAATAAATTTATCTGTAAGACCCCGAACCTCGTTATGTTGTAATGTTTCCTACATATGAATACTTATTGATGATTCAAGTAATTAACTAGATTTGAATGACCTTGTAAACCATTTAGATGGGATTGTAACATCCAAATTAATAAAATAAGTTTTCTGTAGAACTCGAATTTTTGTTTTGTCTCTAAGAAGTTCAAAATATGACTTGAAATGAGTTTCGAAATTTTTCCATTAATTGTTTTCAGTCTGTAATGATTTGAGTATAACTCTTAGATTTCACACCCATTTTGTGTAATCTTGGTTCCATTAGAAAGTTAAGACAATGGGGAACATTTGGTTACAAGACAAGTTTGCCTAAAACCCTAAGATATTAGGTCAAAATGGCTATGTAAACATGATTTGAAATTTTGTCATGTGCTCCTTGTTTCAATGGTATAAGCCCTCTGGATTGGTATCAATCTTTTAGCCATATCATCACCTGGAGACATCCATATAGGATGATCTTAGGCTCGTTGGAAACTACACACGTAGGGGTAGAATTGTTATGAAGGATGTAGGTTTTAATCCTGCCTCTAAGAAATTCTAATTCTTGCTTAAAATTGATTCTAGAAATTTTATCCCTATTGTGACCAGTATGCAGTAATTTAGGTATATGATTACTACACCAATTTGCACAAAATTTAAGGCTTAAGAAAGATAAGACAAGTAGGGAAAAATGTCTGGAAGAGCTCGTGGCAAAAAAAATTATAAGACCTATTTCTAATTGGTGAAGTATTTTTGTTCTGAAATCTATCTTACATATGATGATGTGTTTGTGTAATGTTCTACGTATGTTCTTTTTTTTTTTTTACATATTGAAAATGTAATGGAAAGGATTAGGTCTGATATACGTTGATAAAATTGTGTCTTATGGCTATATTTTCCGTGTTATTAAGATCTTGTTAAGGAAACGATATTTCGGTAAAGGATAGGCACCAAACACGTCAAGAGATTGACGGATAAACTAGAACGGTGAGTATACCTTTAAACTGGTAGCTGAAATGTGAATGGGTTTTAAATTTATTTCTATTTATTAAAGTTATGAATTTTTTTAAGATGAGATGTGTTATGAATACTTCAAAGATTTTTATGCCTACTATGAATTGGGCTGAATTTGAACAAAGTTATGTATGACGACTACAGTTTTCAAGATTTATTGTTGAGAGGATATTGCATATGTTTTGCCTTGATAAAGAAAATTATTTGAATTTATGTTGAATTGCCTCAATAGAATCTCAATGGAAATCGTGATTCCTATATGTTGAATTTTGGAAAATACACCCTAATCGTTACGTAAAAAATGATACTAACGTATAGCGGTCATAGTTGTGTTAAATTGAGGTGAACTCATATGTTAGTTGGCTTATTTTTTTACCTATGATATGCTGAGAGGATATATTCCTATGTTATTACCGATCAGAGTACGTCTTAATGTGCATGGCGGTGTCGGGGGTATCTGTCACTAACATAGGTGGGTTGAGTTGTTAGTATGTCCATTATGTCGCCCTCTTCACATATGGAGTATATATTGTGCTGCACTATTACGAGTAAGGTCATAACCACATTATCATTAGTGCGAGCATAATTATGAGTATGTTCATAACAATTAATACATGCTTCCTAATCAACTTGTGGGCATGGGAAAGAGATGTAAAATTTTGATCCATATCATTAAAACCTAAGGGTACCGTATGGCCAAGAAAGGTGAATGGTTTATAAAGAAAGTCTCTGAACATGCTTTTAAGGAATGATATTTCAAATCAATGTATGTCTTAATTACACAAAAAAATATGTTTTTACGGAGGTTAAACTTTTATAACTATTTTATAAAAATGCATAATACTCATTAAGCTCGTTTAGCTCACTCTTTCTCCTATTTTCAAATAACTTCATATGTGCTCACTCAAAAGCTCAAGTGGCTAGGACTCTACCACACGCGTAGCTGTCTTCGTCAAGTGTTACTTTGTAGGCAACTTTTGCAGTGTGCATATTGTGTTTAAATTCCTGCTCCTTGAATCATGTCTTGTATGTATAAGATTCTTGTAAAATAGTTATGTACTGAATCCTTTTAAATGAATGCATGGTTTATACAAACTTTTAGTAAGCAATGTTTATGGGTCAATGAATGGTTTGAACTCTTGATGTTGCTTCTGAGTGGTCTTAAATGTCCTGAGTTATAGTGGAGTATGTATATGGTGAATATATGAGTGTTTTGAATTCTTTGCAGGGTCTTATAAAATTTTTTTTAGCAAAATACAACCATTGTGCTACCGAAAATTTTTAAAAACTTTTACAAACACTTTCTAAAACTTCACTACTTATATTTAATGAAATACAAGTCAAGACATGTTAAATATATTTGAAATGAGGTTTAGCTTCATGGAGACGTTTCTAGTGGGATGAAGATCATTAATTGGAAGGTTTCCATGAAGTGCCGTGCAGGTCATCTAGTCTAATAGGACGGGGTCTTGTCATTATCTAACTAACATCACTACGTAGTTAGAGCAAGTCAAGGTCGATCCCAAAGAGAACTAAGGTGTACTACTATTTCTAATGTTGTAAATAAAAACAAAAATAAAAACCCCTAAACAGAAAAGGAAGTAACATAGCCAAGATGCAATAAAAACAACAAAAAGGATAAACACCAAAGTAAAACACAATAAAATAATAATAATAATAATAATAAAGAAAAGAGTATAAGGTATTTTTGGGATTCTATTATAACTATTAATCCTTAAATTTAGATAAAAGGTGCTTTAATTATGGTATTAGCCTATAGATTCAAAGAAGCTCTCAAACCCTCAATTTCTCTAACTTAGGTAAATCTAACAAGCTCTAGAAGTGTCCCTATCTTCATTATAACCTAGAACAAGTTCTCTAGATTTAATAGTGAAAATGCATTAGGTACTAAAGGAAGAATAGCTTGGGCTACTAACTCACAAGTTTCGAAAGTGTAACTTAAAGTATCGAATCCTAGATTAGTTGGTTAGGTATCCTAATAAAACAAACTAACCTATTGCTACTTTTTAGAAATCGACAAGGACAATTACGTATCACATGCTCAATCCCAGCATTTAAATTAGAAAATTACCTAAGGAGGACCAAGCTTAAAGATAATTACTAATTCATGTCATTTATCAAAAATTCCATACCATCCTAGCATAAATAAACCAAATCAATTCAAATCAAATTCCATTGTCCCAGTTGATTATCCTTTATCCCCAAAATACCTTTAAACCCTTAAACAAACTAACTGCACATAATTAAATTAAACAAAACACAAATTAAATGAAAATAAACCATACTTAATTAATGTTGTTGAATTGTGATAGAATCATTATCATCTTTATAGGTTCAATTATAGTTAGGGATTACATCTATCATAAAAATCGAACTGGGCTTAAGTTTAGAAAATTTTAAATACCTAATTCACCTCCTATACTAAAAAATAATTATAAGTGTAACATTAGATTCCTGCTCAAATGGAAACTTTAACTAATTATACTAGTAGAATTGGAACTCTAAAAGTTATTAAGACTATAGTAAAATGCTTTAATTAGCAATCTAGGAATCCTATTAGAATTTATATTCATAATGTTCCAATGAAAGTATCATCTTTAACAACTTTTCCTAATCATACCAAAATTTAATTTCGTAACAAGTTATAATCAAACTGATAAACTAGCAAATGACTAAAAAAGCATAATAAACAAGCTTTGATATATATAGTTAAGTAAAGTACAACCCTATTTCAATAAATTAAATAATAGGACATTAAATAAAATTTAATCCATGAAATTAGATTTAGTTCTAAGGGTTGTGACTTAAAATCTTCTACACTCTTAGCTTAGGTCTTTTTATTTATTCCTTGATGTTCCTTTAGATTTAATAAGCTTCTTAAAATCTCTTCTGGTGCACTCTTTCTAGCACCTAATTTTTATAATTAGCCTATTCGATATATCTAATTGATACTTTTATTGGCTAGTTGCACTCAAATAATACATCCTTAGGATTAAGATCTCTAAAAATCATTAAAGAAGATTATTATTGCTTTCATAAGCTACATGTACCAACGAATACTTGAACTAATTCATATGAAACATTTAAATGAATTTTAAAGGAAATTTGGTCCTAGAAATTTTGGGATTTTAATTCATTTTTAAAATTTAGAATGAATATATGAACGATTGTTCAACATTTAACCCTAAAAAATATCAAGTATGTCGTATATGTGATACCATTTTACATAGGTAATTTCCTTTATTATTCTTTAGAAATGGATGTGAGACAAGTTTTAAGTGATTTATCTAAATGATAAATGAGATCTCAAGGCTCATAATATGAAGTTTGAAATGAATGGAAAAGGGGTTACCAATAATCACAATGTAAAAAAAAAAATATATTCACCCTTGAAAAGACATATTTGAGTTGTCAAATTTAATGAGTAAGCAAGTGAAATCAAGTTAGACATTATATATGTCTGAACTATCATATCTATGATATTTTAAAACAACACTTA
Organism: Pinacopodium congolense; assembly: GCA_028565735.1. Lineage (NCBI taxonomy): Eukaryota > Viridiplantae > Streptophyta > Magnoliopsida > Malpighiales > Erythroxylaceae > Pinacopodium > Pinacopodium congolense. The sequence goes on from JAOXYD010145481.1 coordinate 7,975, forward strand.
CAATGTGATTAAAAGAGAGTTGATATGCATAGTCTTATAATACAAGTCGCAATCTTAACATACAATGTTTGTGGACCCTTTAGGCTACTTGAGTTTTAAATGAAGTAAAAGAAGACAATTATAAATATAATTTTACATTAAAATGTATTTAAGGACCCACCTTCTTATATGCGTACATAAATCTATGTCATATATTATTAGATATAGTTAATTATATTTCGCAGACCATAAAAGAGAACATGTTGTAAGGAAAGATAATGAAGCCCTTCAAGTGACATAGGAAACTTACAGATATGTAGTTTCAAATATGTGCATAGTTCATAAATATTTCTATTTAAATATTGGTATGATCAATATATCGTTAATATTGTGTAGATAAATGTTAAAATGAACATTTATCTTTATCCTTCATGCATTTTCTTCATCACTTACCTTTTTTTTTATTCTTAATAAAACTAACAGGTGCTACACTAGTCAACTATAGAACCATTTGCCTATAAAAAATTATTTTTTTACTTACTAGAGAAATCTTTTTAAAAGGAATCTAGGGTTTAGAAGGTTTTTTTTACTTTCTAATGATGTTCGGGAATATGTCATAAAATTCCTTATTTCATCATAGGTTATGTCCAACCTTGCTTAGTTTGGTGATGGTTTTTGGTGGACTAACGGGGTGCCATCAATTAAACCAAAGAATTGTCCCTTACTATTTCCAACTTCATGATATATTTGTTTTTTAGAGAATCCCTAAATTGAAATACTTTTTTCCATGTATATGAACTTTTTTTTAATGTTCCAGAAGCTTTATTCAATAAGCACATAGAAGCAATTGCATTTGAGAAGAAAGGACTCCTTATTATTCAACCAAGGGGTTGGTTCCACCTTTGTTTTGATGATGATAAAATGTTTTCACTAACGTATTTGTGGAGTTTGTTGTGTGTAAGGTTAAGGTCCCTGAAGATAACCTATGAAGCTTTGGTGAGGACTTGAGGTTAATGAATGTGAAGCCCTAAAGATAAAGACTTCCCTTAGAGCTTACAAAGTATATGGAAATAATTGAAGGCCAAAGTTGAAGGAAGAAATGCATTGGAATTGAACCTCGGGATTGGAGATAGAAGATTAAGCTCAAGAATAGAATTTGATAGGTTGTTATGAATGATTATTTATGTATGTCTTCTCCTTGGTCTTATCATAGGTTAAAAGGGCTCAATTATGCATATGCATTCATAATTAGAATTTGCATATAGGATGCAAAATCAAGAGGTGTTATACGGAGGGATGTTGATTGGTTGGGTCAACCCGGGTTTGAGCCAGGTCATTTTGGTTAGAGTTTAATAGGGTGAACACCAATTCAGGTTCAGGATAGGTCATTCCTGGTTGAAAGGCTTTTGGGTTCAGATCGGGTCAAGTTTAGGTCCGATGAAGTTTGGGTTAGGTCAAATTCAAGTCAAGCCAACGCAAGTTAATCTGTTGAGTTAAATGAAGTTTCATATATGTATAGATAAAAAAAAATTGTTTTTCATTCTCTAAACTCTAAATTTTAAATAACAATATTTTTAATTAATTTTTTAAGATAATTATTCGTAATACTTTTAATAATTAAAAAATAAGAATTTTAATGCTTGCCAAAAAATTTAAAATGAGTCTCTTAACTTAAGTGAGTATTTTTTAATATAAGAAAAAAAACTTGTTTGTAAGATTTTTAAAATTTTACTTATACAAATAAAATGGTTTATGTGACTAAATAAAAATTAAGTGGGTTATTTGAGAAGATTAAAAGGAAAAAGTGGTTAATAAGTAATTATACTGGTAGAAACCTAATTTATTTAGTTAAGTTAAACTACATTTTATCAACACATGGCAGAACATCATGTAATTGTAAAATCAGTTGTAAAATCACAAAATCGACATTTTTTTTATAGGAATGATTATAATCATAAGCTTAATGTTTTGAAAGACGAAACATCACGTGATCTTATTTATTACCCTTTGAATTTTTTTAAATGCTTTTAGCTTAATTGATATGATTTAAAACAAAAATATCATTAGTTAACAGAAATCATTTAAAGGTCAATCGAGCAATAGGTGTCACATGCATTTTGTTGAATTTTCCATATTGAAAAGATTAATTGCTTAGTCATTAAAAAATAATTAACTTTATCTAATTTGTTAAAATTTAATGATTTAAATAAAAGAGTTTAACTTGGTTTTTAGTGAAATTTTGAGTTTATATTTTTTACTATAAATCCTAACCAAACATGCTTTTTTAACAAAATAAAAACATAGACCCAAAAACAGAAAACATAAGTAGAATAAAATAACAGAAAAACACAAGTGATATTAAATGACCCCTTATATTCGCACATTTAACTGTTGAAGTTATATGTAATTGCAAATAAAAAAACTAAAATATAGTATTGCATGGAATAAAAGTAGATAAAAAAGAATAGAAACATACTTTTTTTTTGTTTTTAATGATGAATAAACTTGCAATTGTTAAATTTTTAGTACACGTATGTAAACTTTTAAATGGATACAATAAAAAATAAATCATGTGTTATAAATAAAATTTTTAATTTAAATCATTAAGTTTTAAAAAAATATTTAGAGAACCTCTCTACTATAATTTAGTTTCTATTTTTATAACCATTTTCAATAGT
>JAOXYD010145492.1:0-10631 GCA_028565735.1 Pinacopodium congolense
CATAACTCAATTAAGTCATTTAAGGCCTAATCCTTAGCTAAGATATCAATTTGGAAATCCTTAAACAATTTAGAATTCCATGTGCATTGTTGGAAGTTTTTCATTTAATTCAGATGCTTTAGACTAATTATTTTGCAATCCTGAACTCTCTAGATAATTGTAATCTGATTGACCTACTAGTCGCAGCTTTTCCCTTTGGGTTCGATATCCCAAAGTCATAAAAATACTCCACTTTATTACTTATTGGTCGGTCTATTTTCCATATTTGCTGGTTTTGAAATCATTTTAAGCAATTATGTGTGAATTATTTGATAATTAATTGAGGATAAATTTAGACTAAACCAACCCACACCAAGTTTTTTGCACCATTTTCAGGGAATGGTAGTGATAATGATATCTCATGATCATCATTATTTTGTGTTTAAAATGCATAGTTCCAAAGCAAAATGCACTTTCTTTTAAACTATATCGTCATCTTTATTAATTTAAAAAACTAAAAAAATGAAAAAAGAATAGAAAAGAAAGTAGCATGTAAAAAAGTGAGCTAGTTTTACTTTCATTGCTGGCTTTTACTAATTGGTTGAATTTTATGAGTAGTGCTAGTAACCAGTTGATGTGATGTGATTCAGCTAAGTAACTATGGGTGTTTAAAGAAAAATGTTCACTTTCGAGTAACAAGATTGAGTGACTTCTCAACCAAGCTTTAAATGCACACATTTTTAGTTTATGTTTGGTTTTAAATAAATAAAGGATGTTTGATTGTTTTAACAGATGATACATCTTGCTTTAGCACTATTCATTTTACATATGGAATTAAATTTGTGATCTAGATTGAAGTTGATGAAACATGAAGTAATTTGAGGTTGTTTGTGGCTTGACATGCTTAATTAGATATATAACATGTTTTAGGTTCATTATACCTGAAAACCTAAGGAAATATTTCTAATGCCTGTGTTTGATATGGTCAGCAAGTTTTCCTATAGTTATAGGTTGTTTTAAACTTGAAGATTGATTAACTTGCTTGAGGATAAGAAAAATTTGAAGTGTGGGAGAGTTGTTAGGCTTTGAATTTTATGCATTTTCAAATGACTTTAGTTACAATTTGAGGTACATTTGCTCTAATTCAATGTTAAATTGTTTAAATATCTTTTGAATTGATGTACATTAAAAATTGAAGCTTAAAATAAGATAAAATCAAAGAAAATGCAGAAAAAAAAGTCTAAAAACTGGAGTAAAATAGTCGTAGCTATCACCCCATCATTTAACTATCAAGATTCTCCATTTTGCTTAATCTGTAGACTTAAATGAAATAGTTTTACTCCTTGCTATTAACTATCAAGACTCGCCATTTTGCTTAATCTAGAGACTTAAATGACATCGTTTTACTCCTTGCTAGGTGTTGTTTAAGTAATAGTCAAAAGTTTTCCAGCTAGTTCTTCAATTCTGATTGGATGTAACTTGTCCACTTTCTTCCAACTTGATCTAGTCATATATATTGAGCTCTAGAGATCAATTTAGCATCAGCTAACACAAGATTTAGGCAAAAAATGTTAGATTTAGTTTTACTTTTTCTTCTTCTCTTAGGCTAGGTTTTTGTTTCTATTTCATTTTCCAACTTCATTTATGGTACTTTCAAGTTATGTGTAAGGATTTCCAAAGTTTGTTATGTTTATTGAAGGCTGTGTAACACTTTTGGAACATATTTGGTAAAATCTAAACCCTTCTTTCACTTGTTTCTTACTCTTTTTTCAAATATGTTCAAGAACATGTGGTTTAATGCTAGATATGAATTTTCTTATTTATGTATGATATTTTAATCTAAGTTTAAGCTAAGGGCATGTTCTTAAATGGATTGATTAAGTTTTTAACACATGATTGGATGATAATTTTTGTTTATTTGAGTTTTTAAAGCTTGCTTGAACTTGGCCACTTAAGATAAGATAAAAGATGGTTAAGTAGAAGATTAATCACTTAATTCATTGGAAAAATAAATAAACAACATGATTTTAACCATTGAATGATTAATCATGAGGGTATTAATCTTAAAACATGCCCTTTTAGGATTATAATTTCTTGAACTTTAAACCTACTTCCTATGGTTATAGGTGGACCAAACCATGGAATTAAAATGTTAGAGATAAGACATTAACTTGACCATAGCTTTGTATTGAATTGGTGAAGACCCTAGATTATAAATTCCAACTTTCCATAACACAATTAAGTCATTTAAGGCCTAATCCTTAGTTAATCAATCGATTTGGTAATCCTTAAGTAATTTGAAAATTCATTTACATTATTGGAAGCTTTTAGTTTAATTTAGTTGTTTTGGCCTAATTAATTTGCAATCTTTACCTCTCTAGATAATTATAATCTAATTGACCTAGTTGTCGCAACGTTTTCCTGTGAGTTTGACATTGCAGAGTCATAAAAATACTCTATTTTATTATAGGTTGATTGGTATACTTATCATATTTATTGGTTTTGAAATCATTTTCAACAATTATGAGTGAATTATTTGATAATTAATTAAGGATAAATTAAGTCTAAAACAACCCAAAAACAATAGGCTTAAAGATCAAGAATTTTAACTTTAAAATCCTTTTCTAGAAATGAGACCCTTACAAGTGATCAAAGTTTGGTCATTAATTGTTCCAATTATGTTGTTCATTGACGTTCCCAATAATTAAGGTAAATTCTTTAGATCCTTAATTACCTAACTGTTGAACCAAAAATGGTTCCACCTAGTTTTGATGATGAAAAAAGTTGTTAATAATGTATATATTACATTTCATATGTTGAAAAGATATGTTTGAAGATAAAGTATGTTCTTGAAGATTAATCATGTTGAGAAACATGATTTAGAGCCCAAGATGAAGCATTGGAGAAAAAGTGATGATGGATGAATATCAAGTTGAGGGATGAAAGATCAAGTTCCAAGATAGTAAAAATGAATAAGTTTTGTTTATATTTTTATTATAAGTCTTATATTGATCTTTCCATTATGTTGAAAGATCTCACATCATGCATCCTGCATTCATGGTTAGTGATTTCATTTATCGAAAGCATAATTAAGAGGAATTGTGTGTATCTTTAAAAAAAGAATAATTATGTGTGAATAGATTTTAAAATTCTCTTGAGACACTAAAAAACTTTGGAAAATTAGTATGATGTGTGTCCATTAAAGTATGTGTGAAATGAAGTATTGGAAAATGATAGGAAGAGATTTGAGGTTATAGTAAGCAAATATGTGTGAATGTGTTAAGGCTTGTAATTAAGTTTAGTGAATGTGTTAGAGAGGATGAATGCGTTAAAGATTGTACGAAATTTTTTTAAAATTTTGTTAAAGGTTGAAAAGAAAGTGTTATAAAGTGTTTGGAAGTCTTAAAATTGTTTTAGGTTGATTTAGAAGTGTTTGGATGTGTTTTAAAGTGTTAAAAACCAATAAATATGAATTATTTTTGGTTCACTTGGAAGTATTTGGATACCTTTTGAAGTATTAAAAACCATTCAATAAAAGGATTGGTTCATCAATAGTGGTTAACTAGTGGGTTTGATTGGTTGATTAATATGCTAAAATTTGCTAGACTAGTCAACCAATATTATGTATTAGTCGACTAGTAAGTGGTGGACAAATATATTAGACTAGTCGACCAATGTCTGTGAGAATAACACATCAATAGGCAAAAACGAATAAAAAATGAATTTTAACATTGCACAATGGTCATAAATAGCTAGTTGACGTAGTTTTCATTATAAATAAGTGTCTTTCATGGTTGTTTATGGATCTAAGTAGAGTGAAACAAGTATACAAGTGATTTGAGGTGTTTTGTGTGTTTGTTTATAATGTTTGAGTGAGCTTTAGTGTAGTTTTAAAGATGGTTCTGTTGCATTCATTCAAGTGAGATTGTAAGCCTCGTTAATCACTTAGGTTATTCAAGTTAAGAGCTTATGAATTGTATTTTTTTGGGTTGTAAAGATGTGAGATAAGAATATCATGAGGGTTATACTTAAGCTTATTGAAAAAGTAAGTTATTGTAAAGGTGATCAAACCACTATAAATTTTGTTTACCCCTTCTCTCCTTATCTCTCTTAATTTTCTAAGTTACTTTATTTCTATCATATTATTGTTTATTATATTGTTTGACCTTATATATTTCAATTTTTTATTAAATTATTTATAATACATTTTTCAAGCATTTTTTTTTAAAAATCATTTTCAAGTGTATTTTTAGTTCAAGTACTTTGATTTAATAGATTGTTTACCTTTTTCAATTAGATTAAGAGCGAACTTTTAATTAGGTGAATAATTAGGAAAACTTAGAAAAATTTAGTGAGTAACCATTTACTCAAAATTGATATGCTTCTATTTCCATCTTTCGCAGTTATATACGGACCAATAATAGGTATCAAAGCAAGTACTCATATAGGATTATTTCTAACCAAATAGTGAATAAAAGCCATCATAACAAATTATAATAGTTTTAGTCCCCCTTATTTTGAAGAAAACAATTTTAGGGATTGAAAAATTAAAATAAAAACTTCCTTTGACTATTGGAATAGAATTTTAGGAAATTATAGAAAATGACCCCCACATTCCAACAAAAACCATAGTTGTGGATAATATAGAGACACTAGTACCTAAAGATGAGCATGAATAGGATAAAGTGGATGAAAGTTTCATTACTCTAAATTGTAAAGTTACATATATTTATTCAGTACCTTAAGTAAGGAAGAATTTGAAAGAGCTTCAAGTTGTGAAACTACTTATGAAAGTTTGAATATAAATGTTGTTGATGTGCCTACTTGTTATAATTCTAAGATGATGAGGATTATGTTAATGAATTAATAAAACTCTTAAAAGCAATTGTTAAGAAAAAGAAAAGATGTCTTCTAGGCATGAGGAAACCTTAAGTAAATGCGTCACTAATAAAACAAATAGAAACCCCTAAGGATTCATTGTCCAAATTCGTCAAGGGTAAGGAAAAGTTAGTATGCATGTTTAATTGCCAAAAGCCTTTAAATGAAAGATGTGATCTAGGATTTACTGAGGTAAATACTTCTAAGACCACATTTGTTAAAAGAAAGAATTTAGAAGAGGAACAAGTACCTAGGCCCTCTGCAAAAAACGATTCATCAACTTTAAAATCCCATCATATGAGATAACATAATGCATTCATATATGCATTAAGATCAAGATCTAGAAATGAAATGCATGCAAGTAATAATAGGACAAATTTGTATAGGTATACCATTTGGACGTAATGTGAGACAAAGTGGAGCAATACACTTCCATAATCATCATATGCATACATATGAACCTAGAAATGTGTCTCATTCATATTCTATGCCTTATTATCATCAAAGGATGAGTTATAGTAAAAGAAGACCTAAAAATGAACATAGGTACAACAACATGAGGGCATATTCTCATTTCTTTAATACTCATATGATTTTTCATTTTTGTAGATGTTTTTCCCATATTGAAAATATTTTTTATGATAAATTTAGTGGTTGGAATGGTTCATCGAATGGTTTAAGAAATACTACTAACCCCCAAGGACCTAAGTAGGTGTCTAAGTACTAAAGTTCTGTTAAGTTTTGTTATGTAAGTCTATAAACACTAGTAAAATTATCACAAGCTACCAAATAATAACCTAACTTCCTATTTGTGTAGTAAGGTGAGTTTGGGTGTAATTGCTATTTCTAACGTTACGAAAAGCAAATTAAAAAAAAACCCTGATGCGATGAAAGTAAGATAAACCAAAGTATGACTAAAGAAACGAAGATAAGTAAACAATAGAGAAAAATATAGAAAAGAAGCTGACAATACTAAGTAAGTAAGTAAAAGATATTATTGGGATTTTTTGAAGCAAAATTGATCATTAAAACTAAATAAATTATGTTCTCGCTAAGACATTAGCCTATAGACATAAACGAGCTATTGTGTCCTAACTTCCTCCTAGAATAGGTAAATTCAACAAGCTTTGACAATACCCTTAACTATGAAATAACCTAGAACAAGCTCTCTAGATCTAATGACATAATAGTGTTAAGTAGTACAGAATGGAAAACCTAAGTCACAATTATACAAGCTCAAATCATGTAACTCAGAGAATTAAAACCTTGGACTAATTGATTAAGTTTTACTCATAAAACCTATTAATTTATTTCTACTTCTAGAATTCACTAACGACAATTACGCATCAAAAGATCAAACTTAGCATTTAAATTAGAAATTATTAATAGGTGATCAAAGTTACAAATAATCTTTAATTTTTGGCTTTAAATCAAGGTTTCAATTTAATCTAAGCCTAGAAACACAAACCCAATTAAAACACAAACATATTCTCACAATTAAATTCCCTTCATCCCTTTAACATCTTATAACCTAAGAAAATATAGCCACATATACTAAATTTAACAAAAACATAATATAAAATTAATAAAAACATGATGGAAAGAAAGATGCAATAATATATTAGATGATAATCAAAAGTGTTACACTACTATTCAACTTAATCCAAACCAAAAATCAAAATACAAAGAAAATAAACTAAAACATTAGCTACATCAATAAAAAAAATAGATCAAAATCACTACTAAACAATCTAGTGCAAAAAGAAAAGAAAAAAGTAATCTTCAAATACAATGCATAAAAGAGCCAAAACACCAAAAACCAAGAGAAAATATAAAGATGAGGTGAGGATGGAAAAGTGGTAAAATTGATGATGAAAATAGCTTTCCTTGATCCTAAAATATGTCTAAATTAGGGTTGATAATGTTTGGATAGGTAAAATTTAAGTTTACACTTTTTTATTTTCTAAACATTAAATGGTGGTTAAAAATGACTTAAATGGCTCTTTATGAACCACCATTGAGTAATCTAGAAAATGGTGTTAAATGATGATTTGATGAGACTTAAAAGATGCTATTGATGATCTACAGAAACTACAATTTAATTCTTTATCTAGTAGCTCCTTGCTCCATTTTGCTCCAATTCTTCTCTAAACTTGGTCTTTTAGTTAAGAATTTGTGTTAAAAGATCCAATCTTTCATCCAACACATAATGAACACAAGTTAAGCACTTTTACATAAAAAATAGGGATGAAACCATATGAAATCACATATCAAAACTCAATATAATTTATACTTATCCAAAACTAAGGGTACCTTCAACAGCAAAAAGAAGAAAATTACCAAGATATATTGTTGAACCAAGATATATGAATGATCACACTAAGTTGTATTGGATGATTAAATGTTCTAAATCTTTTTAAATAAAAAATGACGAAGTCTAAATTAATTTGAAATCAATTTAATAATTTATATAAGCTAAAGGAACGTGATAAAAGGACAGAATAATGTCATGACTAGACTTTCTATGATTAGGAAAATATTGAAAATTTTTAAAACTATGCATTTTAGAGAGCTTTTAGATGCCTTACATAGGGAAACATGTAGAAGTATTACGGCATATTTAGATATTGATGTCCTTTGAATTTGAATGTTGAAGTTTCAATCATATTTGTGATATTTGTATCTCCTTTATGATCATTGTCCCTTATTCAAATGCTTATAAACTTTTTTCTACCAAAAACAACAAAAGAAGAGAAATTATTCTTTTTATTGATGGGGAGCTTTGATCTTAATATTTTTTATGACTTTACACGAGGTGGAAGAATTTAAAAAATTGTTAACTAAAGGGCAAATTTGAAAATTTTGATTCACCTAGAATTTTTATGATTTGTTATATTTTTAGAGGATTATTCTATGTTATTTTAGGCTTTATAAAAAGATTTAAGAAGTTTGACAATGCATTTGATTATTTAATACAAGAAATTTGTATCTTTGATTATGTATGCAACATTTGATGCATTTTGTAGTTATGACTTCTCCTTGTTTAATTTCATAAATAATGATGGTATCTTTTTTTCATAGTTAATGATGGTTTATTGATAGATGACACTTGAATGACTCATGCCTTGCATATGAAAATTTAATTTTGGATGAGTCATTTTTTATGTTTATAGATTTTCCATGGCATTAAAAATTTGGAGATTTATATAGGTTTGCATATTTTATAAGATTGCAATAAAATGTGTCTTAAATTTTTTTTATATTAAATTTGTTGTGTTTGATGTTTTTTAATTGATTTTCAAAAAAGAACTTATAAAACTGTTAAATTAAGGTAGAGTTTTGATAATTTATAAGTATTATATGTTGATTTTGGTCTTATAAAAAGAAAGAAAAAGCTTAATAATGTATTAGCTCTTGTATTTAGTAGTACATAAACTTAGGCCCATATAATATAACAATGGTGATATGATAATGGAAATAAAGCAGTATATACATAATAAAAGGAAAATTTGAAAATAACTTCATCTACCATCAATTGTTTTGACTCAATCATAGAATTACCTCCGCATCAATTATGATTCAACTAAAAGGTTTAGAAAAGTTATTTATAAATATTTTCAACCTCTGATGACTTTTAAGCAAACAATTTAAAAATCTTCACTAGCAAAAAATTAGCCTTAAAACAAACTTTTTAAGTAAATGTTTCATAGTATATTCAGTAATTATTAATTCGTACGTAACATGTTATTAAGCTAAAAATTTATATATTTTACTATTTGCATTTATATTCATTTTTAAAACAGAAAAATAAAATAACAAGCATGCATAATTCTCCAATTGTAAGGTTACAGATGACGACGGTGAATGCAGATGATGAATGTGAACAAAGATGGAGGTTCTTTGCATTTTTCTCCAATCAAAGCTGTCCTCTATGTTATTGGAATTAAAGAACTTACCAATGGGCATTGACGTGTCCTAATTCTTATACACCAAATTAAAGGACATCATCTGTTATAGTATTGGTATGAATAATTCAAAATATTATTACTAGTCCAACTACTATTTCGTCTTCATACTTCTTTTTCATAAATTCAAAATGCCTTCTTATTTTTTATAATCTAAATTTATTATGTTTCTTGTCTATCTTATTAGTTAAAACTATGCTTCTTTAAGGATAGGGTGAGACTTAAGAATAAAAACCATTTTAACACAGTAAAGAACAAGAATTAAAGCAAATAAATATTAACGAATTAAAAATTATATTCAAGTATTCGTTATTAGTTCAACACCTCATTCATAACTAGAAGTTCTTAGGAAGTTGAGTGCATAAAATAAATATTAAAAATGTCTAAATACAATTATTATGATAAATGAATCAATCAAAAAGATTAAAATAAAATTTAAATAGACTGAAAATTTTATATGATTTTCTAAAATTATTTATTTGTATAAAGAGATGTTGCATAGTCATAATAATATAAATATATATTTTTCATTTTTAAATTAACAATCTTTGTACATCCACTCTTGTATTTTTAAATTCAAAATCTTTATACCTCCACTTTTAGCCTGCTAAAATATACTCTTAATAATTAAGGGGCTATTTGGTTCCCTTTCTATTTTTTTTGGTAGTTTTTCATTTTCATTTCTTATGTTTTTACTTTTTTATTAAAAATAAAATTCGTTTAATTAAGATTTTTAATTTAGCAAAATATGTTTGAAACTCGTCAAAGTAATCTCATTTAAAAAATTCTATCAATAAAAAATAAATAATAATTTAAAATAAGTTTCATAAAATATTGTTTTGGTTTTAAAATTTAGTTTTTAAAATACATTAAAGCACGAATTCTGTATTAAAATCTATCTCTATTTTTTATTTTTAAAAATAAAAAATCAAAATAGGAATAAAATAAACATATTTTTCAGAAGGTTTCCTTTTTAAAAAGAAATCATATCAATAAATAACAAAAACAAACGGGAATAAATAGCCCATAATTTTGTCAATTAATTATCTCTCTCAAGTTATAACTTTAGTTTGATGCTCTCTCAATTAGTTTTGAACATCATAGATGCCTCTTTATAGATGTTTGTATGTATATGCAAAAAGAAGAAAAATAATATGAATCAATTGAAGATGTTTTTGATGTCATATAATTTCATTTCCAATTTTTATGCACTGTATGTTCTTCACTTTTCATCCTACTATCAATCTTTTTAGGAAAAATCAATATATGCCTAGTCATAGAAGTCCAAAATAAATGCAACTTGGAGCTTCTTTTTTTACCAACATTAAGTGAGGTGTTATACAACTATCTACCTTAACTTGAATGAAACCTAATATGGACATAACTTTACCTTTTCTAAATATGTTTACAAGTAACGCTCCAACATAACTATTATGAAATCGTGAACTTTTAATAATTTACTACAAAAACATGCTTACAATATTATTTTTAAAACATAATTACTGTTGATTTTGATCCTAATGATAATTATACAAAAACGTGAATTAGCAATACATTTATTATATTTTATTTAAAATTTTAGTCAACTAATATATTCATTTATCACAAACAAATCTTATTGATAACTGTCTCCTTTCAATAGATATTTCAATTAAAAAAAATCTTTTACGTTCATCTGATACTCTTTAATACATTGCTTACTGAATGATATAATCCATCACACACACACACACATATAAATCTTTTCCTCACTTATAATCTCCGTAGGTCCAGACGTAAACAAAGCATTGCAGCTTGAGTTTAAAGACT
>JAOXYD010145523.1:0-10630 GCA_028565735.1 Pinacopodium congolense
TTTCGACATTGCGATGGTCCATACTTGAGATGCTGCTCTTTTTCCATGGTCTCCCAGTTGGTTTCTCTTCCTTACTTGAACCGTTAGTACCCTAATTGAACATCTCTTTCAAGATGATATTTTTCTATTGCCAATTTGTCTTATTCTTTAATTTATTGAAACTTATCAAATTGCAAATTTTACAAATCCAGCCTATGAGATCTTTAATACCATCATAATAAGGGAAATCAAATTTGGTTATTTTAGGAGTCATCATTTCACCCTTTCCCTTAATTCCCTTTCTTTTGTTTTGATTTGATGATGAGATAATATCATATACCCCACCTAAACTTATGAAAGACTTCTCGTAAATTTGGTTAGAGAGAACCATGATCATGTCATTAGTATGCTTTTATATTTTACTCCTCTGTAGCATTTTTCTTACTACAAGGATTACGTAATGTTTAACAATCCAATTTCGCTCTCGAGATGGTCAAGACAGTGATCAAACATTGTTAGCTCTGATACTAAGGTATGAAGCTTCTTTGTAACATAACAAGTAGTAGGCTTGTTAATTAAAAAAAACTCGAAGATAAAGCTTTTTGTGTCTATCTATTTTGGAAGATGAAATATTTAGAATGATTCGAGACATCCTAACCTCCTTTGTAAAGCTGTTCAAAATGATTTAGGCCTTCTTAATTTAATAGTAATTGAGATCAAAAAAATTTTCATAGTTTCATGAAGAACTACTTGGTCTTAATGGCCAAATAACTTATAAACAAAAATATGAGTGGTTGACTAGTAAAAAGAAAAATATATGCAATAAATAAGGGGGTGTTTGGTTTTACCTTTTTTAAGGTTTTTGTTTTCATTTTTCTAAAAATAGAAACATGTTAAAAACAACCTATGTTGAACCAAAGGAGCTTTTACCTTTATTTTAATAATGATAATGCCATCATAATACTAATATAGTTATTATGTTTGATGTTTTAGAAAGAAAGGTTTGAAAAGATATGTTTTAGAGTCTTGGATTTTAGATAGATTATATGTTGAACAAGTGGAGAAGACTTAGACTTGAAGATCAAGATTGTAACTTAAATAGGTTTCATGTTATAATTTTTTATGTAGTGTTGTTTTATCTTCTTATAGTGTTTTAAAGGGCTCAAATCATATACATTGCATTAAGATTAGTGTTTATACATATAAGTTGCATAATTAAATGGAATTGTGTGAGGAATGATTTTAAAATGATTCCTTTATATATTAAAATGTCTTAGGAAAGTTTTTAATGTGTGTGTTAAGGAATGTTTTGAAGTGTTGAAAATTGTTTTGGGATATTTTAATGTGTTTGAATATGTTAAGTTATGTTAAAAAAAATTCTCGCATACCACTTATTAACCGGCCAATGTGGATGAATTGGTTAACTAATATGCAAATTTTTCTTAGACTAGTCGATCAGTATGGAACATTGGTCGACCAATGCTTTAATGAAATGGACAATATGACTATTTTTTTAGTGATAAAATGAAATAAATAGTTTTTAATGAAATATAAGGACTATAAATAGTTAGTTGGCTACATTTTCACTATAGATAAGTGCACTGGGGTGTCTATGTAAAGCATCCAGGTGTGAAGAAACCTATATACATGTGATTTGAGTCATTTTAAGTGTTTATTTGTAAATTTTAGTGGGGTTTTTTGTGTGTTTTGGTACATAAATTATAGTATAATTGAGAGCCCTCTTTAAACATTTTATATGAATCTAGTGAGGAACTTTTGAAAGTGATTTTTTTTTTTTTTTTTGTAGGAAGTGTTAGTTGTGAGATTGAGGAATTATAAGGGTTATTCTAAAACTCATAAAAAGGGGAATTATTATAAAAGTGAAATTGTTTATGTAAAGAATTAACGTAGATATAAAGTTAGACACTGAACTACTATAAATTAATTTACACCTCTCTTACTCTATCTCTTTTATTTTAAAGTTAGTTTAATTTTAATTCATACTATATATTGTTTTTTGAATTGTTTAACTTTTCACATTTTTATTAAGAGGATAGTTCTAGGTGTTAAAAGTCTTAGAAAATTTAGAGGATCTTATTTACCCCATCTATCTTAGGTGCCATTTAAGGACCAACAAGTAGTATTAAAGCTAAATTTTTATGTTATAATTCTAATGAATTAGTGAGTAAGATCATAAAATTGCATACATTAACTCATTCAATAGTATAGAAGGATAAAACACTTGTAGAGCACCATATTTTGATGGAATCAATTAGCAATATTGGAACATTAGGATGAAATACTTTCTAATGGTCGATAATGTTAAATAATGGAAAATAGTCTTATAGGAAATAACCATGCCCATAAAAATTACAGGAAATTAAAAGATACCAAAATCCAAGGATAAGTGGGATAGCAATGGTGAAAAGTTAATATCCTTAAATAATAATGGTGTACATATCCTATATTTTTTCTTAACTAGAAATGAATTCAATAGAGTATTTATATGTGAAACTATTTATAAAAGTTGACATACTCTAAAATTGACCTATGAAGGAACTAACCGAGTTGAGAAAAGTAGGGTTAGCCTACTAACCCATCAATATGAACTCGTATACACAATTCATGATGAAAATGTATCCTCTATATATGTAAGATTTATTGATATTATAAATGCTTTTAAAGGTCGAGGTAAGACTTATACCAATGAACTTATGAGAAAGATGTTTAGGCTATTACCAAAGATATGGGAGACTAAAGTAATAGTCATATAAGAAATTAAGGATTTAAATGCCCTTCTCTTTGAAGAATTAATTGGATCTCTCTTGACCTATGAATGAAGTTAAAAGAGACATAGAAAGAGGAGACCATCCAAAGAAAGAAGATCATGGCATTCAAGACTTCAAGGAAGGTGTATAGTGATGAGGACGCATCCTCAAATAGAAGTGATGGTGAGGATATAGCTCTACTTACAAGAAGTTTCAAGAAGTTCTGTAGGAAGAAAATATCCATACAAAGAAGGGACTTAAGAGAAGATAAGTTCAATTCTAAAAATATATTAACTAACATTACACGTTTTAAATGTAAGGAAATAAGTCATATAAGGTCCCAATGTTCTCTCCTAAGAGAAAATGACAAAAAAGGAGAAGAAGGAAGGAAGGAAAGAAGAAGAAAGCCTTGAAAGTTACAACATGGAATGATATAAGTAAGTCTGAAAGTGAGGAAGAAGTTGTAAATATATGCTTCATGGTATATGATGAGGTACTATCTTACTTTACTTCTCATAATATTGATGAATGTGATGTAGATTTTACTTATAATGAGTTAGTAGAATAATTAGAAGTTTTGATTAAGAAAAAGAAGAAACCACTTACAAAATATAGAGAAACACTAAAATTATTAAATTAATGCAAATTAAAAAATGAGAAACTTAGACATGAATTTGAATTAAAGAATCTAGAAGAAAGTTATAGACAAAAGTTGGTAAATGAAAATGTGTCTTTGAGAAAATAAGTATAATCCCTTAAAGAGTCATTATCTAATTTACTGAGCACAAAAGGTTACAGTGATAAATATAGAGTAGGATGCACTAGTGAGAATGTATCATTTACTAGTAGAACCATCTTTGTTAAAGGAAAGGACCTAATAGATGAACTTATATTTAGGCCACGTGAATAAAAGGCATCCATAATGAACCTATATATAGGCCACATGAATAAAAGGCATCCACAGTAGGACACAACCTAGGAAGAAGTATCATGCATATATGTATAACTCTAACTTAAGACTTAGAAGAGTACATCAAGCTAGATACAATGCTTAGATGCAATATTATTGACGTAAGTCAAACCACCACACTTAGACCTATAATAAGTCAAGAATTGTATATGGATATAGACATATATATATATATAGGACTCATACTCCCTTATGTTGCTCCTATTGTGGCTATTATAGATTTTCTTATTTGATAGGTCATCATGAGGAAGAACAAATGGTTTATAAATAGTGAATGCTCAAGACATATGATCAGTGAACCCTTTAAGTTCATTTCACTCAAAAGTAAAGATGGAGTATTTGTCACATTTGGAGACAATGTCAAAGGTAAGGTAATTGACGTTGGAAAAGTTGGAAGGAAAATCATACTATTATTTATAATGTTCTCTTGGTTGATGGTTTAAAATATAACTTATTTTTAGTCAATTGTGTGATAAGGATTGCAAAGTAAAATTTAAAGGAAATGCATGCATAGTTTTTAGAATAATTGACAATAGTATTGCATTTCTAGGGAAAAGGGAAGGAAATATTTACATTATAGGTCCAGATGTTTTTCCTAACCTTGATATGAAGTGTTTAGTTTCTATGAGTGTTTTGACGTTAAAGGCTTAGACATGGAAGTATGGAGCTAATATCTAATCTCAACTCTAAGCAACTTATTAATGAACTGTATAGAGTTTGAGAAAGATAAAGTTTGTGGAATATGTTAAATAGAAAAACAAGTAAGACTTTCTTTTAAAATTAAGAAATAGGTAATTACTTTTAGACCCTTAGAATTACTTTATATATATTTATTTTGACCTATTAGAGTAGCTAGCTTAGGAGTTAAGTTTTATGAATTTGTCATTATAGATTGCTCTAGTATATTTACATGCGCTATATTTTTTAGTAATAAACATTAATGTTTTATACCATTTTAAATTTACTAACGGTTTAAAATTACATCTATTGAGAGTGACCATGGTAGAGAATAAATGGCTTGTTCAAATGTTTTATGATGATAATGGCATTTCTCAAAATTTTTTATGCCTAAAACCTCTTAAGACAATGGTATAATAGAAAGAAATAATAGAACTTTAAAAGAAATAGTTAGAACCATGGTTAATGACTATGATTACTAAAGTATTTTTAGACTAAAACTATTACATGTGCATATCATATAATAAATATAGTATATGTTAGGCTTAAAATGAATAAGACCTTCTACGAATTTTGGAATGGTAAGAAGTCTAAATTAGCTATTTTAAAGTTTTTAGGTGCAAATTATATATATTAAACATTAAGGGTAACTTAGAAAATTTTGATTTTAAAATGAATAATGGTGTTTTTATAAGATATTCTTTGATTAGTAAAATTTATAGAGTGTTTGATAAAAAAAACATTGTCACTAAAGAATCCATGCATGTAGTACTTGATGAAACTAACCCTCTTAGAAGTAAAAGAGAACTCGAAGATAATGATGTAGATTTTTCCAAAAAATTGAAAAGTTTTGCTATAAAGAAGAGAAAGGAGGATAAACAAACCACCCACAAGAGTCTAATTGTTGAATTAAGTAAGAAAAAGAAGGATGAAGAGTTTCTTAAGGATTAGAAATATAAAAAAAAAAAAGGATTATCTATTAGAGTAAATACTAACTGATGTTCAGCAAGGAGCAACTACTCATTTTTATTTTAAAAATTTGACTCATCTCACATTTATTTCACAAATTAAGCCTAAGAGTGTAGAAGAAGCTTTAGGCGATGAACATTATATCTTATTTATGAATGAAGAATTAAATCAACTAAGAGGAATAAAGTGTGGATTTTAATACCTAAACTGAGAGATCACCTAATTATAGATACAAAATGGATTTTTAAAAATAAGTTAGATGACCATGGTAATAAATTAAAAAACAAGATTAGGTTAGTAGCTAAAGGCTATAATAAAAAGGAAGGCATAAATTATAAGGAGACATGTATATTGTAACTGGGTTAAAATTTATTAGGTTTTAACTCATATTTTCATATTATATGGGATTTAAATTTTTTTAAATAGATTTTAAAATTACTTTCTTAAATGGATTTATTCAAGAAGAGATATACGTAGAATAAACCTTCAATTTTGAAAACCACGATATGCTCAATTATGCTTTAAGCAAGCAAAAGTATTATACAATTTAAAACAAGCACATAAGGTTTAGTATGATATATTGAGTACTTTTCTCTTAGAAAATGTTTTTATTAAAAGAAAGGTAGATACAACCTTATTTATTAAAAAGGACAAAAAAGATATTTTAATTATTCAAATATATGTGGATGATACTATTTTTAGTGTCACTAATAAGTGTTTGTGCAAGGAGTTCTCAAAGTGCATAAATAGGGGTTTGAGATAAGCATGATGGATGAACTAAACTTCTTTTTCGGGCTTTAAATTAGATAAATAAAGGAACGAATTTCATTAATCAATCAGAGTACACAAATGAGTTGCTCAAGTGATTTGAAATGGACCAAGCCAAACCCTTAGGCATCCTTATAAGCATATCAACTAAGCTAAACAAGGATAATGAAAGTAAAATAATAGATGACAAACTCTATTAAGGTATGATTGGAAGTTTGTTATATCTTATTGTTAGTAAAGCCAATGTCATGGTTACTGTATATTCATATGTTAGGTTTCAAGCATAACGGAAAGAATCACATCTATAAGCCATTAAACGCGTCCTTATGTATTTATGTGGTATAATACATTAGGTTCTTTATTATCCTAGGAACATATT
This sequence comes from Pinacopodium congolense, assembly GCA_028565735.1. Lineage (NCBI taxonomy): Eukaryota > Viridiplantae > Streptophyta > Magnoliopsida > Malpighiales > Erythroxylaceae > Pinacopodium > Pinacopodium congolense. Next base: position 6,512 of record JAOXYD010145523.1, read on the forward strand.
TTTAAATTCAATTGGGTATTTAGAAGTGGAATATGCAAGTAATTTGTCAAATAGGGAAAGCACACCCAAAACTTGTCAATTTTTAAGAAACGCGTTAGTCTCATAATTTCGTAAGAAACAAAATTCAATAGCTTTGTCTTTGGTAGAAGTTGAGTATATTATCGTAGCTAGTTGTTGTATACAAATCCTATGGCTTAATTAATAACTTAGAGATTATGAGTCAGAACTTAATAAGATACCTGTTAGATGTAACAATACAAGTGTTATTTGTTTAACTAAAAATATCATTCAATATTCTAAGACAAAGTATAAAGAAAATTGATATTATTTTATTAGAAATCATGTACAAAATAGGGATATCAAATTAGAGTTTGTTAAAATAATGAATCAATTAAATGATATGTTTACTAAACTAATAAATGAGGATAGGTTTTGCATAATTAGAAAAGAGTTAGGCACAATAAATTATGATATTTGTTTGTTTTTTATTTTGATATTTGTTTTCTTGCATTCTTGTTTTAATATTTTTGATGATTCTAAAAAGGGAGAGAGTATGATGTAAGATCATGCCTTATTTAAAGGGAATTTGAATTTTAATGGATATAATACATGAATTTAAAAGGATTTATGAATTTTAATCATTAAGTAGGGTATATAAATTTTGAAATATGATTAATTTAGGGGGAGTTATTAAAAGTTGATAATTTGATTATTTTTAATGATTTGAATAAATGTTGGCTAAATTCACATTGAATTTTTATTTTTGGTTATTTTTTATAGTTTATAAATGAGAGAAAGTTTAAATGTGTTTTTAAGAAAGTATAAGTGGTATTCCAACCAATTGTGTGTTTGTGTTGGTTTTGTGGTATTATAATATTACATGGTTTTGTAAGCATTAAAAAGAAAGAGATTGTTAAATCAAGGGAAATTCTACCTTTATTTTTATGATGGCAAAGCCATCATACTATTAATGTGTCTTCGTGTTTGATGCTTTAGAAAGAAAGATTTAAAGAGATATGTTTTTTAATCTTGTAGCTTAGATGGAGTAAATAATGAAAAAGTGGAAAAGAGCCAAGCTTAAAAATCAAGATAGTAATTTAAATAGGTTTCATGTTATAATTTTTTATGTACTCTTACTTGATCTTATTATAATATTTTAAAGGACTTAAATCATGCATATTTCACTATAATTAGTGATTATGCATATAAGTTATATAATCAAGAGGAACTATATGGAGAATGGTTTTAAATGATCCTCTTAAGAATGTTTTGAAAGTACTAGGAATTGTTCAAGATGATTTACATGTATTTGAATGTGTTAAGTTGTGTTACAAACCAAATGTAACATAGGACTGGTTAACTAGTGTTCAAATTTACAATGAGCTGGTGAACCCGTAAGGAGTACTAGTCAATCAATGACTAATCAACTAATGCATAGGAATGGTAGACCAATTCTTTGACAAAATGAACAACCAATACATACAACTAGTCGACTAGTTCTTTAATAAAATGAATAGAAATAGTTATTTTTTCAATAATAAAATGAAATAAATGGTTTTAATGATACCTAATGACTATAAATGAATAGTTGGCCAAATTTTCATTATAAATAGGTGCACTGAGGTGTGGGTAAAGCATCTGATTGTGTAGAAATATATAAGTGAGTGATTTGAGTTATTTTGAATGTTTATTTATGAAGTTTGGTGTTTAAGTTATAGTATAGTTGAAAGTGCTCTTTAAACACTATATACAGATCTAGTAAGAAACATTTGAAAGGGTATTTTTTAAGAAAGTGTTAGTATGAGATTAAATAGTTGTTACTTGTGAGATTGAGCAATTGTAAGGATTACCCTAAAGCTTGTGAACAAAGGGAATTATTGTAAAAGTGATACTATTGATAACATAATTCCCAGCAATATATTAAGGAGTAGATGTAGGTGTGGAGCTAGACACTAAACTACAATAAATTGGGTTGCGTCCCTCTTACTATATCACTTTTACTTTTCAAATTAGTTTAATTTCAATTCATACTATGTATTATTTATTTAATTGTTTAATTTTTTTGCATTTTATTAAGAGAATAGTTTTAGGTGCTAAAAAACTTATAAAATTTAGAGCACCCAATTCACTCCTCTCTCGTATATCATTTAGGGACTGACAACATGTTTGGTTACTATTGTTTTATTTCTTTGTTTACAAAAGCAAATAAATGTCTACTCCATGTAGAGAAATAAATAAAATCTTGTTTCTTTATGTTTTGTAAACATGTTTATTTTCTCCCTATCTATCAGTAATAAGAGGAAGAAAACATGCTTTTCTAGTGCCAATCCTCCCCTCTTCCACCACCTCCTCTGCCTTGACATCGCAATAGAAATTCCCCTCTTCTACCAACTCCTCCAACAGAAACTAATGTTAGCATGGAGGATACACGGTTAGTTGTAGCAATGTCTGATTACTACCTAGCATTGCTTCATGCTACCTTGCTCAACCTAGCTGAGCCTAATCCTAATGATTAGCAATTAGTCGAGCCTAACCCTAATGATTAGCAACAGACTTTCTATTTTTTATTAATGGGAATTTGGTTTAATTGTTCAAAGTTATTATTTATGAGTTGAAATATCAATCTTTTTGGTAAACTAAGCAATTGAGTATCAAAGTGGGTATAAAGGAGCTTATGGTGGAAATGCCAATGAACTTCAAAGGTAAAGAAAATTTTATTCTTTTTTTCTTTTGTGATACAATAGTGGAAACTTATTAGAATTTATGGAGTGAAGTTCTTGATTACTTTAAGGGTAATTTTTGTGAATCCATTGTGTGGATGATTAGATTTAACGTACATGGTATAATTAGATGTAAATTCTTTCCTTTTTATGTTTATGGGTTTAATTTTGCTGACTTTAATGATCTCAGAGCAGATAGTTGATTGAGTATGAAGCCCCAAATCCTAGCTAATTCCATTTAACAAAACTTCTTCTTCTTCTTCTTCTTTATTGTTTAGACACACATTAAACCCATCACATAACAGGTAAGAATTTGCTCTTTTATAACTTGAAATTAAATGCTAGAAATCCATCTTCAAAATGTGTGTTTAAGAATGAGTTGTAGCATGCACAAGAGATGACAATAAATTTCACAAATCTTTTTTTCCTTTATTTTTCTTAAGGCTATTTGAGACGATTGTCGTTAAGTTTATGGTAACCTTTTGAAGGAGGTTCTTTTCTATTTCTTTTTAGGGTTTTGAGTTCAATTTTATAGATGTGATTCCTTATTTATAACTCCTGTTATTTCTTCTTTTTGTAGGCGCGTGTGTTTTTCTCTACATCCTTGATTGTACAAAAATGTACTTGTATTTAGTTCAAGGAGTCCATTAATGTAATAGTCCCTGATCAGGTCTTGGGTTTAGACCAACCCATTGGAGAAAAGTAAATAAAAAACAAAAGCAAAAGCAAAACATTTTTCCAAAAAAAAGGGTAATCTCATCCTTTCTCTACTTTTCATTGATCGATCCATTTTGGATGTGAGACTTAGAGCTGAAGTTTTGATTATTTTAGCAATAAAGGATTTATTATTACCGGTGCTAATGCCTTTGGCGAGAGATGTAGTTACCGAAAGGTTAAAAAAATAGATAAAGAGAGAGAAGGGAGAAAGGAAAGGGAAAAAAAAAGAAAAGGGGAAAAGGAAAAAGTAAATAGGATGTTAATGACAAATAGAATAAATAAGTAGGGTAATAATATTTGTAATATTAGATAATATTAGTAATAATAATAAAATAAGGATAGTAACAAATACATGGAACAAGGATGAAAGGGTTTAATTAACCAGTCCATTTAGTTTAAACAACACATGATCGAATTTGCGATATTTAGCCTCTGTTTGAAATAAATGAATGTAGAATTTGGAATTCATTTGCAAATGAATTCTCTTGTTTAGATAATTATTATTTAAGAAATGAAATTCAATTGAATTACTCATAATCATGTTTGGAACAAATCTTTCAATTGCATCTATTTCCTAATATACCCCTTAATATAATAACTTTATATAATTAAATAATTATATTATAATGATATATAATTATTATATTATATTAAATAATTATATATATAAATATAATAATTA
>JAOXYD010145544.1:0-10629 GCA_028565735.1 Pinacopodium congolense
GAATTTGTCAGTGAACTTAATCAACTTAGCCTAGAATTCTAATTCTCTAAGTTAGGCAATCCGAGCTTGTGAGATTGAGCCTTAGGCTAGTCGTTTCATAGTTGTTAATGCTTTCGCGTCGTTAAATCTAGAGAGCTTATTTTAAGTTGTCCCGTGATTAGGGATAGGTTTTCTATAGTATATGACCTATCTAAAAATGGTAGAACTGAGGGTTTGAGAGTTTGTTTGAACCTATAAGATAGCATCTTACACCAATCAAAAATTACATATTTCGAGGATCAATTATAAGTCTATAATTCCTAATATATCTTCCAACCAACTTTCGTATTTCTTGTTTGTTTTTTTTCTTTATTTGTCTCTATTTCATTAATTGTCTTTAGTATTTAGTTTGGATGTCTTTGCTTCCAAGGGTTTTATTTTCTTTTTGACAACATTAGATATAACAATTCACTCTAGCTCTCTGTGGGATCGACCCTAACTTGCCCTAGCTACTTAGTTAGGTTAGTTAGGTATTTTACTATTTGGTAGCTTACGACAAGCTCACCAGAAACTATAAGAATTGACAGATAGGTTCTTACATTTATACCAAAAGAAACAAAAAAAATTCTAGAAAGGAGACAGTAGAATCGATGAGTTGGGCCAGTAAAGAAGATGAACAAAAACAAAATGATAATGTAGAGGAAGATGAGAACTTGGATGAGCCAATAGGAGAAGACAATGTCGTAAGATATGAAGAGTAGGTAAATAAATAGCACATATGTAATTGTTAGTGCTTTACAACAGCTAGTTAAAAAGGGAAGGTTGTAAATAGTAGAGGGAACAGAAAATTTACAGACATTTGTATCTTCTCTCAATGAATACTAACATGATGAAGATTATCTATATTCGGCCTCTAATTAATAAGAGCTCTTAATCTCATTGGAGTTCCATCAATTAATTATAATTATTGAAATTTTTTAGACTCATAACTATCCAAATGAAGCTTAATTGGAAACCGAAGTAGAATAAGGTCTTTTATTCCTAATTGCTAATTATATACCGCCTATCTCCATTATTCAATTCTACAATCAACTCTGTTAATGATGTTGGTGGGACATTGCCCTCTCTGTTGTTGCTTTATAGTGCTAAGGCATAGTCTACATTAGTGCAAATGACCTTTCATATGTTGTCTTTAGAGCATCATGTTTGAATCCAGACTCAAGTAAGAACATTGAGAGTTAATAAAGCACTAACCTCTCCACCACTTAAAAAGTTACTACTCAAATAATAGATGGTAGTTGAAGGGTTTGATTACATGGTCATTACCTATGGCCATACATAGCCATTCCTAAGATAAGACAAGAGGGTATTAAGATGTTTTGACTAAAATACCCTATATTTTATACAGGTGGTGGCTATGGATAGCCATATAGTTTTCTCCATATTTTTATGTTCAAAATAGTAGAGTGAGCTCTTACAATGATCTAACATAAAAATTACGAGCCGATAAGCATAAGATTTAGTAATCATCATTATTTTAAGTAAAGGTAAAACTATATAGATCGCATATCATCTCCTTCCCTAGCTTACAAAGCCATGTAGATGCAAATAACATTATAAAAAAAAGATAGGTATGCTCAATGAATAAGTTTAGTTATTAAGGCTAAAATGTTAAAATCATAAAAGATTAAGAGGATCATATTAAACAATTGGCTCTTGTTCAAACTTTCAAAAGGGAATCTTAGTAAAGTTTTCATTCATTGGCAAGTAATTGTAATTTTTTGATTTTTTAGATATGCATGTCATTGTTACATTACTATCATGAGTAATCGATGTTTTATATATTACTTGACTGCTTAATGCAATTTATACAATTGGGGCCTTCTCTCTTGTTTTCTACATAATTATAACTTATAACCTTAATACCATAGAGGCTCTTAAGTGTTTTATCCTTTCACTTTCTTGTTGATTTCTCTTTTTTTTCCTTTTATTTTTACTATGGGATTTTCTTAAGATTTAAAGTCGCAAGATAAAAGCTACTACTAAATTGAAGTAGATAAAATGAGTTATCTTTCTTTTACTTCAATTCTATAGATAGCCATCTTGGATTCTAAATGAAGATTTTTCTTGCAATTTTTTTAAAATAAATAAACTAAAATGAATTACTAAAGCCTTCAAGGCTAGTACAAAGCCACAAGGAAGCAATGAAATTTGCACAACTATAGGATAAATTTTACACTTAAGTAGGGAACCTCTAATCCATGATAGCAAATTGTGAAGGAATTCCTCCCCAATTCAAACAAAAAACTTAAAGACTCTGGAATTGCTCTCATGCTAGACATAGTAAATACGACAAGAAAAAATGGTCTTAAATGCACACATGACTTTAGAGTTCTGTAACATTACAACAAACGCCCACTCAACAAGATTTTTCCAACTATAGAATACATATTGAAAAACAAGGTTGTTTAGGGCTTTGTCCCATAAAGGAAAGGAGAAACTGGAAGAAAATATGTTGAATACTTTCCTCGTCTTAGGAGTAGAGTTTACAAAGGGGATGAAGCTGTACATATTTGCCGCATCTATCTAGAGTATTCAACCGACCAAGGATTGCAGGCCAAGTAATGATTTCAGAATTAGGAAGGCATTTCAAATCTTAAATAAGATTGTACCATCTCACTTTAACTTGAAGAGGAGAAAAGAGCAGTGAGCAACTCTTATTAGTAAAGATCTCAAAGGCATTCCCTGCCTAAATTATATGCTTTTCCATCGTTGCGTTAGGGTAATAGGACGGAAAGTTTGCAGTTATATAGTTCAACCTCCTAATTATATAGTGCCATTGGTTGTCTTGTATAAGATGGCTAATTGTAGCATTTGGAGGAAAGCAACTCCAAAGATATAAAGCTTCTACTATACAGTAGAGAGGTCTAATATGCGAATTATTAAACCATAAGTTGGTTCCATGATCATTTCTAATTATGTGTTTGATAGTGGAACGAATAAGAGTTCTAATTTTTAGAATTTGATTCATTGTCTAGGATGAGTCTGCTTTTACCTTAATTTTCCAAATGCTCTTACTTCAGAGATAATAGGAATGAATCCATCTAGTCTATAAACTTTCTGGGTCAGTGGCTAACCTCCAAACCCTTTTAACAAAGACAACTTTGTTAGCAATATTAGGAAGGGGGTAAGGGAATGCCTAGACCACCCACCTTATGAGGTTTGCACAGGTTTGAACTCTTTACTTTAGTTATTACCTTACAGTTAATATTACTAGACCACAAGTACCTACTGAGCAATCGATCAATGATTGTAGCACCTTCTTAAAAAGAGCTAAGTGGTTCAACCAGTAGTTATAAAGATTGGAGAGGATTGAAATTGTCAGCTGGGTATGTCCTACATATGAGAGAGCATGACTAGTCTATAAATTAACCCTTTTTTTAATCCTATCAAGTACAGCAGCACAATCACGAAAGGTCAGCTGTTTGTAGGTTATATGAATGCCCAGGTAAGTAAAATGCAAGGGACAACAAGGGATGTTAGTAAGGCAACTCAAACCTAGACCAAGAGCAAAGGCACTAACTATAACAAATAGACTACGTTTATGTTTATTAAGAGTCAAATTAAATAAGCTTCCAAAAGTTTCTAAGGTGTCTATAAATAAGGCAACTGATAATATGTCATCTCCATATAATAGTAGTAGATCATCACTAAAGAACAACTTACATGGTTTAAGCCCTTTACATTTGAAGTATTATTTGCATGAAATTAGACGAGACAAATAAAATCACTGAGAAATTGTCATGATTATTCTTCACATGTAGCCATTAAGACTAAATTAGACGTCAAATTTGAAGAATATTAAAATTTTACTATAATAACTAAAAAATAACATAAAAGAAAAAGAAAATATGCAATTTATGATAAGTAAATTACTAATTTCACATATTTTAAAAGCTTGTTCTGATTAATTTTATTGTGCATGCATTGAAAAGTATATATCTTCTAAGTTTGCTTACATACTGAAGTATAAAAATGATATGTATGTAAAATATGTTAATTTTTAAATCAATATATTAATTTATAATATTTAATTTTCCAATCCAACTGCATAAAATTTTTTATTTAATATATATTCTTATTTTTATTTTATCATTTATAAATAAATAATTAAAAATTTTATAAAGATTCTAATAAATAATTTTATAAAAGTCTTCCTTTTTATGTATAAATAAGATAAAAGACTATTTTATACTCGTAAAAATAAGGAAATCCCTAAATACCTACATCAAAGTGGTATCAGAGTAGCTATGATCTTAGGGAAGGCAACTATGGCGAAAGGAACAACCACTCAAGAATTAAAGATGAATGAAGATGTCTGTGTACCAAACTGAAAGAGATGGAATGACACCATGAAAAGAAACTACAAGAATTGAAAGAATGGTTCTGCTATTATATTAGAAGAAATAAATAGAATCGATGGAAAGGAGACGAAGTGATCGGATGTTTACAGGACACCACAATATGCCTATACGATGCAATAAAATAGAACTTCCAATGTCTAAAAGGAAAGATCACGTAGACGATCTATCTCCTCTTTCTCTTATAATTGAAGAGAGAATTAAAATTTTGTGGTAGTGCAAGAAATAAAAAATGAGATGGTTGAATGTGCTATGGGAACAAGACAGCTTTAAGCTATGAAAATTAATGACAATTTTGTGAAAAAGTTGAGAATATTGTTCAAGTGCAAGAAACCGAAATTGTAATGGTTGAGGGTATTGTAAATGGTTTGAAAGAAGAAAAAGAAAAAGATTGGGTGGAATGTAAAAGGCAAAGCTCGATTTCAACTCTCTTTTAATTTGAGATTTTAGCAAGAAGACAATTTCCATTACACAACCAAATCCATTTCAACGAGTCTCTATTCCTCCGATACTTAAAGGAAGGGATGTGGTTACCTTGCAAATACATGTTCAAGGTACCTACTTCCTTTGCTTCATAAGCTTTTCAACAATTTTGGTTCCAAGAAAAAGCTTCCTTCTCCGACCTTCATTCTTGTAACAGAGATGATTGCATGCATTGAAGCAAGGAATGGCTATTCTTTACCTAAGCTACAGATTAGGAAAGGTGAGAGATAACTATAAGTTTAGAGTACATCTATTATAACATGAGGACAAGTTTGTGAAGCAGGGGAGTATTGATACGGGTAAAAGAGCTTGTAAAGACAAAAGATGATGATGAAATGCAAAAATAAGTGCAGATATAGGAAACGCAAAGGATATACACATTTGTATCAACAAAGACGTGGGAAACGCAAAGGATATACACATTTGTATCTTCTCTCTCTAATTTCTTTCCAACTTCTCTCTAACAAATTATTTGATTCTTTTTATTGTTGTGAAAATTTAAAAAAAACCATAAATACCTATATCAATATGGTATTAGAGCAGTTTCGTCCTTGGAGTAAATAATGGTAGAAGAAATACTTGCTCAAGAATTGACAATGATGTAATAACATTTATGTAACCAAATGAAAGAGATGGAGTGACGCCATGAAAGGAAACTGCAAGAATTGAAAGACTAGTTCTTGCAGTTATACTAGAAGAAACAAATAGAAGAGTTAGAAAGGAGACAGGAGAATTGATGAGCTAGGCCAATAAAGAAGATGGACATAAACAAAATGACAACACAGAGGAAGATGGGAACTTTAAGGAGTCAACGGGAGAAGAAAACGCTAAGATATGAAGATTGGGTAAATAAATAGAACACATGTAATTGTTAGTACTCTACATCAGTAAGTTAAAAAGGGCAAGTTATAAACAGTAGAGGGAACTAAAAATTTACAAACATTTGTATCTTCTCTCTCTCATTTCTCTTCATCTTCTCCCTAAACTCTCTCTAACAAATTCTTTGATTCTTTCTATTATTGTGAAAATAAAGAAAACCCTTATTATTAACATGATGAAGATTATCCATATTCGATCTCTAATTAATAAGAGCTCTTAATCTTATTGGAATTCCATCAATTGATTATACTTATTAAAATGTTTTTAGACCCACAACTATAGATATGAAACTTAATTGGCAACTGAATTGGAATTAAGGCTTTAATCCCCAATTGCTAATTCCATATTGCCTATCTTCATTATTCAATGCTACAATGAACTCTCCTAATGATGTTGGTAGGACATCTCCTGTTCTACCGCTACTTCATAGTGCTAAAACATAGTTTGCACTAGTGCTAATGATCTTTCCTATGTTGTCTTTGGAGCATTGTGTTTGAATCCAAACTCAAGTAAGAAAATCGAGAGTTAATAAAGCACTAACATCACCACTACTTAAAGAGTTGTTGCTCAAACTATACATGGGTAGTTGAAGGGTTTGACTATATGATTATTACTCATGACCATACATAGCCATCTCTCGTGTAAGACAAGAGGGTATTAAAATGTTTTGACTAAAATATTCCCCGTTTTATATAACAGGTGGCTATGGATGGCCATTAGTAGATGGCTATCTAGTTTTCTCCTTGTTGTTTTGTTGAAAATGGTAGAGTTAGCTCTTATAACGATATAAAAACATGAAAATTAAGACTTAATAGGCATAAAATTTAGCAGTCATCATTATTTTAAGTAAAGGTAAAACTATATAGCTTGTGGACCATCACCTTCCCTAGCTTTCAAAGCCATGTAGATGCAAATAACATTAAAAAAAAAAGATAGGTATGCTCAATAAATAAGTTTAGTAATTAAGGCTAAAACGTTAAAATCATAAAATGTTAAGAGGATCCTGCTGACAAATTAGCTCTTGTTCAAACTTTGAAAAGGGAATCTTAGTGAAGCTTTCGTTCATCGGTAGGTAACTACAGTTTGTTGATGGTTTGGACATGCATGTCACCATCATATTACTGTCACGTGTAATTGGTGTTTTATGTATTACTTGACTACTTATATGTAATTTGTGTAATTGGGGGCTTCTCTCTTGTTTTCTACGGAACTATAACTTACAACCTTAATACTATGAAAGCCCTTACGTGTTTTATCCTTTCACTTTCTTGTTGATTTCTCTTTTTTTTTCCTTTTATTTTTATTATGGGATTTTCTTGAGATTCAAAGTTTCCAGGTAAAAGCTACTACCAAATTGAAGCTAGTAAAATGATTTATCTTTCTTTTACTTCAATTCTATAGATAACCATCTTGGATTCTTAGTGAAGGCTTTTCTTGCAATTTTTTTTAAATAAATAAATTAAAATGAATTACTAAACCTTCAAGGCTAGGACCAGTTTCTACAAAGCCAGAAGAGTGCAATAAAATTTGCATAACTAGAGGACAAACTTTACACCTTAGCAGGGAAACATAAGCCATCATTTCTTAACCTCTAACTAAATAAAATAAATGAGGAAATAGAAAATAATGAAATACATTATGCGAGCATGTAAATAAAGCAAATAGGGCTAGAGGACCATTGACCTACAACCTAATAAAATAGGATTCCTCTAGTATTCCAAAGCCATGAAAGAGTAATAACCCATCCAAACCATTACAACTAATTTAGCTATCATAAGTAGAATAAAACAAGTTAGAGATACTATCAACCTCCAGTCTATTCATCATAATCTTTTTAATCCATGATATTGATCTGTGAAGGAATTCCTCTCCAGTGAAGACAGCATACTTAAAGACTTTAGAATTACTCTCACACTAGACACAGTAAATACAGCAGTAGAAAATGGTCCTAAATTCATACAGGTCTTCAAAGTTTTGTAACATTAAAGTAGATGTCCACTGAGCAAGATTTTGTCAACTATGGAATACATATTAAAGACCAAGGCTATTCAGCGCTTTGTTCTATAAAGGAAATGTAAGCCTTATGGCACCCAAGAGAGAGGGATCAATTGGGTGTTTAAAAATTCTTTTTAAATTAAACAAACTAAGCAACCTAGGCCAATTTTAACTAAACGTAATTTCTAACTAGCATTCAACCTAGATGGCATGATATGCTTATGCTAAGACTAAACAAATTCAATCAATTAAAAACTAAACATAAGAGCATAAAATTAAAGAGGATAGGGAAAGAGATATACACCAAGATTTATAGAGGTTCGTCTACCCTAAGGATAGATTATGTCTTCTTTCTAACTACTTGTTGGAAATTCACTAAAAACTAAATTTACTTTAATTGGATAAAGAGTAACCCTTACAACAATCTTGTTTACAAGGTCAAGAGAAACCTTTACAATCTTAATTTAAGGGTGAAAAGTAACCCAACAATCTTGTTCATAAATTCAAGAGGAACCCACACAATAATCTTGAATTCTAAGGGTCAAAAGAAATCCACATAACAATCTTGAATTATAAGGGTTAACAGAAACCCATTAATATTACTTTTCAATGGATGAAGGGTAATCCTTTACAACATAACCAAAATATACAATTTTTATTCGCACAAAACAAACAATAAACTTAGTCTACCAAAGCCTTAACTTAAGTTTATATAACTTACTAAAAACCTAATTGAAATAAAACTAAGATAAGGGCTTAAATGCAACTAATGCAATATTTATCTTTATGTAATCTCTAATGCTCATATATGGTATAAAACAATCCAATTCACATTCAATAATCACAACAACTTAGAACTTATTTTTTACAGGTTAAGAGTAACCTACAAAATCTATTTTAAAGGCAAAGAACATCCCCTAACTTAATCAACAAATAGCACAATCAATTCCCCAATTTTAAGTAACCAAGAACACACTTTTTATGGTATATCAATGAAACTCAACCTACATAAACGATTATGTAACTTCTAAAGGCAAACTAAAATTATGACAAGCCTTCCTAATCCTTAATTGATCATACATAATCAAGCTAAAGCAACAAAAATGTAATTATATCATTTAAAAATCATATTTAAGCAAGATGCACAAATGCTATCAAAATATATAGTCTTAATATTCCAGGCTATAAACAAATGTTTTTAACAAATAAAATGAGATGCAATAAATATAATAAACCTACTACAACGTTAATCTATTATATAACAATGAATCGTAATAATAAAAATGAATTTAACGCATCAAATAGATGAGTTAAGATAAGAATTAAGGAAGAAATGTCAAACTTGGACAGTTTTGAGGCAACTTGCAAATTTGATCTTAAAAAACAATAAAATAGCTTAAAATTGAAAAAACAACTCTATCACATTCCTAGATACTTAAATAAATCAAAAAAAATAAATTTACAGCACAAAAAATGGTTTTAATTAGTGAAAATCTTGATGAACAAAGGCTGACTTAAAATAGAGACAATTTTGGTTAGTAAAGCTTTGTGAGCTTAAAACAAACAAATTAACCACTTAAAAATTCAAAAACAAGCTCAGTGAAAGTCATCTATATCTAAGCAAACTAAAGACAATAATTTTATAGCACTAAAAACAAATTTAAAACACAAAAATCGAAGAAAGATGAAGATAGTGTAGAAATAAAGATAATTTTAGTATTTAAGAGATTTTAATCTTGTAATGTTGCTTTTAGAGCATCAAGAATCTATAAAAGTATTTAGGAAGGTATATACATGATTAAAAAGGGTTTAGAGATGATGGTTAGCAAAAACTAGCCATTTAGAGGTTAAAAAGAAGACAAAATATGTAAGCAAAAACTAATTGTTAGAGAAGAGACCTATATGGCGGTTCCTAAAGAGTTATACGAGGCCCTACCACTCGTTGTATAGCTCTCTGGGAAACAAAGGTTATATGGCACCCTGCAACCCACCGTATATCTCATGTTAATTCGTTGTATAGCTCTAGAAAAACATGAAATATAGTTTAATTCAATTCTAAACCTTTCCAAATACATTCCTAACATTAATCAAGACTTTAAACATGTTTTAAAACATAATTCAAGACTTTTTGAATCATCAAAGCATTTTAAATAACACAAACATAAGAATTTCCTTAATTATAAAAGCTTTTCATTTTTAACCATCTTTAAAACTATTTTAAGCACTTTATAAATCAAAATTCACATCATAACTATATTTAACTAGATTTAAATACACATAACTATATTCAATCAATAATTCAATTCATTTAAAATCATTAAGAAGCATACACTAATACAATTCATCACATTACTTCTTGATTATACAACATTTAGCCTATATGCCATTCTAATTCAATTTCTAACAAGTTAATGTCATAATCAAATTCAATTAATCATTAAGACTGCGATTCAAATCCTATATGCAAATGATCATGCAAATATGTCATATAAATGTTAGAGCCCGTTCAAGCATTGATAAAGATCAAGTTTAAGAGACTTACATTCTAAGGCACTTTCCTCAACCTATCTAAACTTTATCTTCTTATCTTGCTCTTCACTTTTGGTTATCCAATATTGATTAACCAATGCTTGAGCTCTTTTACCTTAAGCTCCACAAACATGTATTTACAATTTTACATTAACCTATCTTTCTACACTAAAACTCAAACATTAGTAAAAATAATGTTTTGTCATCATCAAAACACATGATTGGAGTCTCCCTTAGTTCAACAAAAAAGGAGAAGGAATAATAGAAGAAAATATGTTCAATACTTTCCTTCTCTTAATATTAGAGCTTACAAAGGGGATGAAGCTGTAAATATTTGCCACAT
>JAOXYD010145555.1:0-10628 GCA_028565735.1 Pinacopodium congolense
TTTTTAATATTCCAATTGACGAGTTAAAAATGTTTGTAGGAAGGTTTTTTACGTGTCTATAAGTTTAGTAAGTTCCCTATAAGGTATAACAAATTATTTATCATCCTTATATATAACTTAGAATCTATGGGTTTTCCTTCCTCATTCTTATTCAATTTAATGGCTACACTTATAAGGGTTCCTAAAGGTTTTTATTGATTTATATCAAAACTTTGTAATAATTCCTTAGTATACTTATCTTGATTAATAAATATACCATCCTTCATTTTTCCTAATTTGTAAGCTAAGAAAGAAATTTAACTCTCCCATCATACTCATCTCAAATTCTTGAGTCATAAACATGGAAAACTCCTTACACATTGATAGGGATTTATTTTACTGTATTTTTCATGCTTATTAAATGTATAATAACCATATTTTGATATTTAAATGTTTAATTTATGTTTAAAATTGTTTAAATTTTAGATTAATCCCAAAAAAGAAATTTATGAAATTTATGAAGTTTAGAGCAAGTTTAGACTTAAACGTGGGGTGGTTCCCTTTAACCCACGTTTAGGTCAGCTTTGGGAGTTAACTGTGGGTATCTAAGCAGTGCCATTTAAGTATCGACTCAAGGATTGTTTAGTTGCTCTGTTCCAAATCTCTAGCTGGATTTAATCCAATTTTAGCTGTAACAAACTCTAACTTGCAACCATTTGCAGGGAACATTTAAAAGAACTTCTTGAAGCCATTTTCGTGGAAGTAAAACAAGTCTTTGGCAATCAAAATCACTTCCTTAGCTAGATTTTTCTTCTTCTTTCTCTAGGTTAGGTTTTTCTTCTATTTTGCTTTCCAAACTTTGTATTTGGCTATTTCACATTTTTTTTAAGGATTCCAGGAGTTTTACACTGGATTCGAAGTTGTATTTCTCTTTGGAGCTTAATTTAGTGCTTTCTAATCTTTTAAATTATTTATATCTTACTCTTTATTGAACATATCAAAGCTCATGTTGCTTACGGTTTATTCTTATTTTTCTTTGATTCATATGTGTTTCTATTTTTATTTTTAGTTAATGTGTGTCTAGTAACTGCTTTAATTGAGTTTCTTATGCATGTTAGATGATGATCTTTATTTATTTGAACGCTTGATGCTTGTTTTAAGTTAGCCATTTAAGATAAAGACATTAGATGATTAAGGATCTGAGAAATCTACCTTACATGTTGGATAAATCAATAAACAACATTGTTTAAATCAATGAATGACCAAAATTTTGTTAATCTTAAGGGTATTAATCTACAAAGAATGTTTTTTAGGTTAAACTTCTTGAATTTTAAGTCTATTATCTAATTCTGGTGAACAAACAAATTTTAGGATATGACTAATAGAGATAAGGCATTATTTTAACTAGAACATTGTCTTTATTAAATGAATATACCCTAGATAAGGCATTCCAATCTTTTCATAACTTAATTGAATTATTGAAAGCTTGAACTTTAATTAATCACTTCAATTTTGTAATCTTTAAAGCATCTTGAATTCTTTTATATTGATTGGAATCTTTTAGGTTAATTTATTTGTGTCAAATTTCATAATTGGCAATTCTAAGTTCTTTATATAATTGTAATCTCAGTGACGCAGTACTCACAGTATTTTTCTTATGGAATCAACGTCTAGACTTTTAAATTATATTACTTGTTGATTGGTTTACTTTTTATAAAAGTTAGTATTAAATTGATTTTATTTTTCATGTTAAAAGATTGATTTATTTGAGCTTATTTAGTGCTAAATCGACCAACAACAAATTTTTCACGTCGTTTCTGTCGAATATACAGTGATATTAGGAATACATCAGCATCAATTACTTTATAGATTTATATTTTCTTTTTTATGTTTGTTTCATGTGTTGTTTTTATTTATTATTTTTGTGTTTGTTTGATGTTTATATTAGAACTTTCTATCTTTACTTCGATTTTGTATGGTGGTACATCTATTGGTGACTTCTTTTAGTCATCAAGAAGATGTGGAGCTAACAAGATTATTGGTAAGATTGCCAATGGTATGAGCTTAAAGTTGAAGGAAATGATTGGGAGAATATCTATTTTATGAAATTTGATGAAACTTATACCCCTAATTTGATGGCATACTTTGATTACCCTTAGTATAGTCCGACTTATTATGAATAACCTTCATCATTTTCTTATCAACATGAGCCTCAGAATGATGCGAGATCAAGATTTTGTGAGTTAATCTATGAGAGCATGTCTAGAAATAAACCTACCATGGAAGAGTTTAAAATCTCTTATCCTAATTAAAGGAAACAATTAATAGAATCCCTTAGAGCTAATTATCCCATTAACTCTGTTAATTAGAATCAGTTGAGCTAGAACATTTTAATATACATAGTGGTGAGAAAGAGCTTTCAATTTTATTTGAAATAAATGACGTGGAAGTGGTTGAGAGCGTGAATGCTAACCAAGCTCTTGAAATTGGAAATTTTGAGCATTATGAAGAAGTCTTGGAGAGTGATGACTCTTTTGTTAAATCTATGATTCAAGTGGTTAGTGAGGTGGAAGAACCTACGAATGACTTAAAAGAACATGATTTAGGAACCATTGAATTCTAACAAGATGAATTAGTTGATACAAGCCTTATTAAGGACATAATTAGGGGCAAGAACAAGCTCACATTTAAACCAAAAGAGTTTGTAGTAGAAGTTTATGATGATGTTGTCAAGAGTAAGGCAATTAAGGTACCATTAGGGAGTTTGATTTTGTAGGTGTTAAAGCTTTGGTCCTAGGCCAAAATTTGTAATTCTTTATTATTTACCCTAGTATTTTTTCAAGGAAAGGAGTGCTGAATGGTGTTTCATTAAGGGTAAGGTTCATAATGCATTTAGATGTCTAATTAGAGGTATAGGAGCCCTTGGAAATTTAGCTTACCCATATAAAAAAAATGAAGATAAGATATTGGATGATGAATTAAGGAGGACTTTGAAAATTCCCTAACATTAGGGATCTGCTAGAAGACTTTAAAGAAGTAATTATTAGAGGCAACCTAACTGAAAAAGTAGGATATTTTATTTAAATTTAGTGTTATTTAGTTTTAATTTTATTAAACATGCTTTTAAAGTGTGGTTTTTGGCCTACTCTTTTGTCTTTTGGTATGTTTCTTTTAGGTTTAATGTGATTTTTTTTCTTTTTAAAAGTCTCTCTTAGGTTTCCTTGTTTAGAGTTCAGTGTGCCTTAATTTGGATTTACTTATTGTGCTTTTGAAATATTTTCTTAAGCTTTAGTTTCCTTTTAGTATACGTGAGCCTTTTTCTTTTATTATGTGTTAAGTCTCTTTTTTCGAAGATCTTAGTGTTTTTATCTTTTAATATGCTTTGTTAAGGATTAATGTGCTTAAGTTTCCTTGTTAGAGATTGGTTTGTTTTAGTTTGGCTTGATTTAGTGTATTTAAGTTGTTTCTTTAAGCTCAATCTTTCTTTTAGTGTGATTCATCCCTTTTAGTTTAATTTCCTTAGTATGTAGTGTTTTCATAGCCTATCCTTAAGAAAATTTGATATATAATCCTCTTAAAATTATTAGGACTTGAATTAGGAGTAATTTGGTGAGATTTTATGTTAATTTTTTAGGCTTAAAAGTGTGTTATACGACTTAAACAAGGTTAAGTTTGCATAAACCATTTATTAAGTGTTTTTGGGGACCTAAATGGAGATCTTCAATGATGCCTTTTAACTCCCTAAAAATCACCATTTAAGTCCAAGTTAAAGAAAAAAATGACTCAGCTTTGCCTTCTTCTTCTTCTTCTTCTTCCTCCTCCTCTACCTCTTGTTTCTTTCCATCCAACCATCTCCAGCCTTCTGGCCACCATTCTGTGCTCAATTCTCCACCAAATTATGTCTTTCCAGGTTCTTTTTTTTTTTCCACAAATTTAGAATTCCATCGTTTCCTATCATCAATTCACCTTAAAACATTGCATTTTTGCCTAAAAATTCATCTGAACCCTTCATTATTTACTATTTACACCGCCCCTCTCAGTTTCTTCATCCTTTTCCATAGATTTTGATATTAATAGGTTCTAAATTTCCTAAAATTTCTTTGATATTAATTTCATTCCTTAAAATTTTCATCGCTATTAAGAGAAAATTTTAGCGAGGGTGCAATATTTTGACGAGTTAATCAGAAAATGTTTTAACCTTTTAACGTATTTTTTTACTTCTTTTAGTCACTTTAGTGAATAGTTTTCACTCAAATGTCACATAATCAATTCACAGGTGCTTCTATGAATAGTTTTCACTCATTTTACAACTCGCAAGAACTTCAAATAGTATGAGGCCCATTTGGCAAAAGATTGTAGAGACTTTAGTGGCACAAGTTTTAGATGTAGAGTTCAACATTTCTAGTATCTTCCGATCACTTGAATGGTATTCCATCTTAGATGTAGTTGTTTCATACTATCCCACCTTAGTTCGAGAATTTTACACCAACATAGAAGATAATGATGACTATGAGATTATCGACATTAGATCCATGGTAGGAGGAACACCTGTTATCATACCTTATGAATTTTCATCTATTTTATTAAGGGTATCAAATATTGGTGATGTTTATAAGCATAAGACTAATAGATTGCAAGGTGGTTTAGTTGAGTCTGATCCCTCGTTCTCCATTATTGAGGCTTATGTGACATTAGGCTTACTTAAGCCACCAAATAAGAGATGTTATCCTACATTATAATTAAGCATTAAAGACAGGATAGTGGTGGTACTCATAAGTATCAATGTTACTATAAAGGTTAGTGATGGATGAAATTTGATTTGATAATACCTACATTCTTTCTAAGATACTTTATGGACTAGATGCTATCGAGAGCCTCCCCTTAGCTAGTTTTATCCTTCAAAACATGTGTAATGTGGTTCGGTTTCACTACTCAAACAAGGAATTATGCTTCCTGTGTTTGTTCATAAGGATCTTCTAAGAGGCATATATTTCTTTTGAGGGCAAGGAAGTAGTTCAACCTCCCAGTGCTTCTGTCATTACTCATTCCACTCTGAAGCTATGGCAATATGTTTATGTTGGTGGCTTATGGCACAAGATTATCTAAACGCCACTTTAGGCAGGTGAGAGGGCTAATGATATAGATGTACTAGTACCTGAGGTAGCTTCGGAGGAAATCAGTGAAGCTTCATTTGAGGCTACTTTGAGTGTACATCGACCACCACCATCAAATGCTCTTCTTTATATGCCTCCCTCTACTCCACCTACTATAATAATAATGCTATTCTTTGGTGATTGGAGCATAAATTGTCTAATCTTAATGCTTGATTGGATTTTAAGTTATTTGATATTTGATGCTAGAGTTCATTATGGTGTGGCTGATATTAGAGATCAAGTTAATCATCTAAGAGCGAAATGGAAATCATATGGGCATGTATTCGATATCATGATCAGAGGCTTTTTAGCTAAATGTTTTGGGATTATAATTATTTTTGTCTTTTGTTCATGGATAGTTGCTTTTATTTTCTTTTGTTTAGTGTGTTTGTTTTTAGTGTGTTTCCCTCTAGTATTTTTAGTTTTATTTCATCTTCTTATTGGTTTTTTTATTACTCTAGCTGTATTTTGGTTCCTTTATGTACTTTGATGCTATTTATCCATATATGGAGCATAGCTTTTTTTTATATTGTTCCTGGTATTTT
Source organism: Pinacopodium congolense (assembly GCA_028565735.1). Lineage (NCBI taxonomy): Eukaryota > Viridiplantae > Streptophyta > Magnoliopsida > Malpighiales > Erythroxylaceae > Pinacopodium > Pinacopodium congolense. Next base: position 5,678 of record JAOXYD010145555.1, read on the forward strand.
CTTTTTCATTTTATCATTTTCAGTTGCTACAATTAATGATTAATGTTTAATGTTCACCTTAGCAGATCTCAAAGCGATATCATCATTATCATCAAGGTGTTTTCTATTTCCTTTTCTCCTATTATTTTGCTTTCTTATTGAATTTATGATCATTAGGATTAGTGTTCAATTTAAGTGTAGGGTAGGGATACTATTCTTATACACTTATGTTTCTTGTACTATAGCTCATCATTTTATCATCTTTTTTTATGATAATAAATAATTTATGGAAAATATTTGTATTTTGATCCATATCATTGAACATTTTTCCTTTTAATTTCAATTATTTTGACAAATTAAGATGTTATATATTTGATTATGACAGTTAACGATCATATGCTTTTAAATTGTTTCATGTTTTGGATGGTGGATACCTAATGATCATCATCATGTTCTATGTCTAAGCCACATATTTCTAAATAAATAGTGGTTCATTTAAACATTTTCATCATCTTGATTAAATTAAAATTTAAAATAATGAAAAAACGCATTAAAAATATGTGTGTGTTAAAATGTGAAAAGTGAACAAGCTTTCATTCACTCCATTGTCTTCGAACTAATTAGTAGAAGTTAAAGAGTGATGTTAGTAGTCATTTGATGTGAGGTGACTCATTTGAGTAACCAGTGATATTCACTACAAAATGTTCATCTTCGCATAAAAAATTTGAGTGACTTCTCAACCGAGCCTTAAAAGCTCACATTTATGTTTATATTTTGTGCTTAATGAATAAATGATGTAGAATTGTTTAAATGATGATGCATTATGATTTACTTATATCCATTTTAAATTTGGAATTGAGTTTTGTGACTTAGGTTGAATTTGAAAAAGCATGAAGTGATTTAATTTCATTTATGACTTGACTTAATTATTGATTATATAACATCTGAGTGGTTCATTTTGATTGAAGGATTAAGGACATCTTTTTAATGGTTATGTTTAATGAGTTTTTATCATTTTCCTATGATTATATGTTGTTTTAAATTTGGTGATTAATTGATTTGCTTAAGGAAAAGTGATAGGGATTAAAATGATTGCGTTTTTAATGGATATTTGTTATGTTTTAACCCCTAATTTCATTTTTATATGTTTAATTTTTATTAGATTTATTTAATTTGTAGGAAATGGAGTTTAATTAAAGAATTATGCAAAGACTATGCAAATTGGCCATTTTACAATAGCTATAAATGGGTTTAGAGATATCCATATATAACTCCCATAGACCTCTATATAAGTGTCAAACATCAAGAGATATACGACAGTTGCTCACCCACCATATAGCTTCATCTAAACCCACCATATATAGGGCAGCTAGACATATCTCCACCAAATCTCCAAGATTGCAGCTAAGGCATGACCCCAATTAATTCTCTTTCCATATAAGGACTAAGTGGGATGTTTAGAAGTTGCAAAAAGAGTGAAAAACACAGGAGACATGCATATTATGTAAGGGAGATTAAGTACGAAAGTTCTAAGTTTTTTTTCTCTAATTTATCTCTTGAGAGTTTGTAGTGTTCTTAGACTTCAAACACTAGTAAATTCAATTTAAAGTTTTTTTTGGCTTTCCTAAATGTTAAAGCTTAATATTATGACCCATATCTGAGTCTGGAAATCATCTATTTCACTCAGATTATTTATGTTATGCTTGTATTTTCATGATTAATCAAAGTTTTGTATTTAAGTTTATTACCTTTCTTGTTCTTTGATTTTCATGACCTTTTCTTATGGATTTAGAGTTATGATGGAGTTTAGATTAAGTTGAGAAGTTTTTGGATCATCTAAGAGCTGTTCTTAGAGATTTGTAACTTCTAAAAACGCCATTTAAGCTCTTGTATTCAGATTAAACAAAGTATGTTTCTTAATATGACTATTTTGTATGCTTTGATGAATATGTGTGGCTACTTTGATTTTATATCTAAGAATTGGTGTGTAAATGAATTAAGTGAGCTTTTGTTGATGTGTAACAGACTAATTTTTGTTTATTAAAGGGCTAAACCATCTAATTTTAAGCTAGTCATTAGAGAAAAGATTAAAAGATAATCTAAGACTTGAGAAATCAACTTTGGTTATTGGAAAATTCAATAAATAACACAAGTTAATCATTGTATGACCAAATCTTGATTATTTGTTAGAGTTTAAGTTAAGAGATTAATTTTCCAAAAGTTAACCTTTTGATCTTAAGGCCTATTAAGTTAACTTGATGAATGACCAAACTTTAAATTAAGATTGATAGAGAAAAGACAGTCTTAACCATAACATTGTGTTAAAATTGCAAAGATACGTTAAATCAGGCCCTAAAAATGTTAATTGCTTTGTTAATTCATTGAAAACCTAATCCTTAGCTAATTTCCACAATTTTTTAATGTTAGTAATTTTTGAAAACAATTAAGAAGTCATTTGCATTGATTGAAGCAAGTTAAATTAATTTAGTATTTTCCAACTTTTTAATCAATCTTTAGAATTTCCTATGTAATTGTAAACTAATTAATCTAACAATTATAAAATGTCCCTATGGGACTAACCCTTAGAGTCTTAAAAATAATCCATTATATTACTTGTTTAATAAGGACACTTACCTATGCATCGATTAATTTTAAAGTAAAAATTGTTCAAGTCTTAAGTCACTAACATCCAACACAACGCGTTTTTGGCGTTGTTGCAAGGTATAGAATTATAATATTAGTAAAATATGTGTCAATTATTCTAGGGCTTATGAATATTATTTTCCTAATTTTTGAGCATTTGTTTTGTTAATTTAAAATTTGACTGATTTTGTTGCTTTTGTTATCTTGTTTTATTTGCTTGTTTAGTTAGTAATTGCTTTTATTTATATTGTTTAGTTATTTTCTTTTAGTTTGTATGCATACTCGGGATAAATGATATGGATGAATTTTGTTATGTTTTAACATATTATTCCACTTGAATTCATCTATATTTTTAGTTTAAAAGTGCTTAAGTTGTGATATTATATGGTTAATGACAGGTTGAATCCCTTAATACAAGTCTTGTATCAAATACCAAGATTTGGAAGAAAAAGGAGCAAAGGAGAGCTACTAAAGATGTTATCCAGATAGGTCAACCAAACATTGGTCCAAAAATGTATTCAATCGACCAGAAGCACCATTCGATTGATCGAATTTTTTGCAAAACGAAAACCAAATTCTATAGCAGACCACCATTTAAAATGAAAATCATTAAGGACATAAGGGTCTTTTATAAACATCATTTTTACCCTAATTGGAAGGGTATAAAATAGCACAAAAAAGCATAAATGGGTGAGAGGCGAAAGCCATTTTCAATGTTAAAGCTTTTCTTTTTTTTTTCATGTTTTCTTAATTTTTAAGTGTCATAGGATAGGTTTTAATTTTGTTTTGATTTACAACAACTTAGTTAAGTTTTTTGAATAGCTTTTAGCTTTATTTATAGTTGTTGATCGAGATTTCATATGCATTTTCATTTTTCAAGTTTATAATGCATATAGATTAGGTGTTTGATGGATTTGAGTTTGAATGTCATGGATAATGTATTGGTTTTTGCAAATATATCAATAGCTCATCTTATTTTTCATCCAGCCTTTATTATTATTGTTTGAGCTTTATTTCTTATTGTTTCATATCTATGTTTATGGAATATTAGCTTATGTGTTGGTTTATCTTGTGGGTTTTTACTTGCTCTTGATGTTTTTAGATTGGGTTATCTTTGGTGGTAGAGAATGATGCATGTTCTTAGGTTTTTTATCATTTAATTTTGGTTTTTGTGCAAGTTATGTGTGTTGGAATTTTTATTTTGATGCAATTAGTTTAGGTTTTGTGATTTGGGTTATGTTTAGTTAATTATTTAACATAAAAGCTTAGGGTTTCATTAGACTTTATGTTAAGCTGCAATTTTTCTTATTTGTTTTGAATTTTCCAGCCTTAGTTTTATTTGATTAAGTATGAATAATGCTTATGTAATTTGTGTTTTGATTAGTTTAAGTATGTGTGGCTAGGTGTTTAGGGGTTAGAAGGTATTTCAGGAATAATGGGCAATTATTTGTAAGAATGTGATTAGGTTTTATTAAATTTGGTGCTTTAAAGCCTAGGTTGGATTGAAACTTAGGTTCAATGTCAAAGATTAGATATTATCTTTATGATTGATCACCCTTTAGGTAATTTCCTAATTTGAAAGCTAGGGTTGAGCGTGTGAAACATAATAGTTTATAGCGATTCCTGAAAGTAGCAATAGACTAGTTGGATTTGTGCGTAAACTTAGCTAACTAGTCTAGGGTTACAATCCTTTATGTTACACCTTTTGAACTTGTGAATAGGTGCCCTAAATCAATCATTTTTTAATACCTAATGATTCTTCACTATTAAATTTAAAGAGCTTATTCAAGGTTATAGCGGAGTTAGGAGTATTTCTAGAGTTTGTTAGATTCAACTACTTTCGAGGGACTGAGGGCTTGAGAGCTTGTTCGGATTCATAAGCTAACATCTTAGCTAAAGTACCTTCTATCTAGGTTCAAGGATCAAAGATTGTTCCAAAATCCTAATAATATCTTCAGCTCATTTCTTTGCTATTGTTGATAGTTTATCATCTTTTGCTTTGTGTTTGCCTTTCTTATTGTTTTTGTTGCGTCTTAGTTATTCTAGTTCTCATCACTTCAGGGGTCTTTTTTTCCTTTTAGTTACAACAATTGAAATAGCAATATGAGCTAGCTCTTTGTGGTTCGACCTTGGATCGCCATTTACTACATAGTGAGGTATAGTTAGGAATTATTATTTGATAGTTTTGTGACAAGCTATCAAATTTTTGACGCTGATGCCTGTTGCATTGGTTAGGTGACTTAAAATTTGATGGACGTTCGAAATGATTTTTACTTTGAAACCAACGTACTTTTTAGGCAAGTGCACCTATCGCAAAAGTAATAAAGCG